>JANHGB010050556.1:0-40666 GCA_026283785.1 Coracopsis vasa | reverse complement strand
CCCAACAGACTTTGGCTGAAGACCCCAAACATTTCCAGAGTTAAAAAGAAAGCCCACTGAACCTAGAGGACTTTCCAGAATTAAGATGAATAGACTGAAAGTGAGCACTGGCCTTGGTGGACAAACAGCCAGTACTAGCCTGACTTGCCTGAACTTTACAGCTCAGTATCTACACTTCAGCAAATAAATAAATCATAATAAATCAACCTATGATACAGCAAATCACAATGTGAATACAGCAGCTCCTGATAAATTCAGTGCCAGTATAAATGATACAAACTGCACAGAAGTGCATGGATGCCTCAATAACTGATAGAAGCATCTGAGAATGGGATGTGCTCCCAAAACACTATTGGCTGTATTTGGATATGCCTATTAAATATTTATAATAGGGATAGAACATAGAGTAAAAGCAATCAAATATTCTTGCATTTGGTGACTTACTCATTGAACGCTCCCATGTATTAGTGATCATATCACCATTTTCTTTGGATCTTTAAGGGATTAGAAACATTTCTACTTATTTGAAATAGAGAAAATATTTCCCATAATCATTTGTTACACGTTAGCAGTTACAACCAGTTTTTAAATGCTGGCAGTATCAGCTTTCAAAATACGGACTACTTCAAATATCAGCAATTCACTTTGAATAGACATAAATGCAACAGTAGCTATTTATCTAATGCCTGTAATTATTCGTTTCTTTTGCATAGATGACTTCTAGTCATGAGTCCATTAGAGAAGGCAATCATTCCTTTCCCTAAAGAATTCCCTTCCTGCTTAACTCTAATGGGAGTCACAGTTTAACTCTGCACTTGAAAGAAATCACTGCAAAACCACTGTTGCATTCAAGCCTGTTGGGACAAATCTGACAGCAAACATTACTGGCCCTGTTCAGTAAACCTTTCCTGCTCTTTTCTCAAGAGTCATTTCTGTTTCCTCCCTCCATTTCCCTTCCTTTTGTGTTTGGGAATATCTTCAATACAGACAGTATGTATTACTTTTAATAGTAAAAAATTATTTGGTTTATTCTTTCTTTGCTGTGTTGCTGAATTTTTAAATATGCATACATTGTGCTTTAATGGTGACCTTAATTCTTAGGTACATCTTGTAACTTAATATGTATCACTGAGTAGTACTATGCTTTTCTGCTGTTATTAATACGTTTATCCATCAAACAACCAGCCAGCTACTCCTAGTGGTATAAATATAGCAAAGAATTCCCTTTTTCATCTCAATGATAACAGCATAGTACAAAAAAACCCCACAAAATAAACAAACAAATAAAAGAACCCAAAACCAAACCTGAATATTAATTTTGCTCTCACTTTCCATTCATTATGCAGGATCCCTCTGCATTCTGGAAAGCAGGCTAGCACTTGCAAATTCAGCCTCCTAAATCAGCTGCCTACTTATTAGTGTATTTATCCAGCTGCCACAGGGAATCAGAATAAAATATAATGTCAGCACTAGATGGAGCTCCTGTACAGCAACATCTCGGGAGAAATCTTTGGGGCTTGTGCGACTGTGAAAGCAGGGATGGATATACAGTGCTAGCATAGTAGGAGGATGCTCTCAGGGCACCACTGCAGTAGCCCCCTGTCCATACATGTCCATACTCACACTGTCCTCCAGAACCCCCATCTCCAGCCAGGAGTGCTCCTTTGCTTTCCAAAAAGGCACAGATCCCCAGGACCTTCCTTCATACTAAGCATCTGCACAGTCGTAATACATAGCATGTAGTCTCAGGGTTTTCCTACATATGGGGTATAGTACCAAGTAAGGTCAGAGGTGAAATTACAGTGTATTATCATCTGCCAGAGGCAAGCTTCCACCAGAGCACACCTAGTTAACTTCCCTCCTACAAGCCTGTGCTTTTTCACTGAATGTAACTGCTCATTTTTAATAACAAAGGTATATTTCTAGAGATTTTAAAATGATTCTACAATCTGCTTTTTTCAGCAGTTACTATTCCTACAGAGGGAACACACTAGAAATATTTACTCTTCGGAGTCGATTTTCTGTCATAAGGTCTAGTGGACAAACTGTTTGTTATAATAATTAGCTATTAAATGGTCAATAACTAGTCATACCTGATAATATAAATGCAGTGTACAAATACGTAGATTAGTCTTTATGGCCCTTGGGCCAACATGTTCTTATGGAGTTTTACAATACAACAACCTCACATGCTATGGAGGTGGGATGAAACAGTAGAGAAGGCTGCACCTACCTCTACCCAAGATGACTTTGCTTGCTAAAGGATGTGCAGTGAGGAGAAGTGGTATTAACCCTTCAGAAGGACCTCAGAAGAGGAGATCTTTCGCTACATCCATTAAGACACAGTTTGTAAATGATGCAGACAGAAATCCTTTGGAGTGTCTTCCATCCAGCAGACTAGTCTACTCTGCAACACTGGATAGATTGGTGGAACTTGCACCAGAGAATATAGTAGTGGATGTATATGGAGGTATGACATGTTGGGACAAGCCAGCGTGGCTTGCATGAGGGAAGCCATGCCTTACTAATTCATTAGAAGTCCTTGGCAATGCCATGCAGACAGGGACGATACATTCAATAAAGCCTACTTGGATTTCCAAACAACTTTGACTAGCCCAGGATAGTAAGCTGCCTTACAATAACAGAAATCTTCACATGGATAAATAATTGATTAGAGGTGGAAAATAAAGAACAGAAGAAAATAGTTTTCACAGTGGGAACTGTGGCCAGCAAAGTCCCCTATGGATCTGTGCTAGGCCCTGGGTTATTCATGACATTAATAGATTGTCTGGAAGAGATAGCAATGAGTGAAGTTTGCTGATTATACTACACTGAATAACTCCAAATCAACAAAAGCTAACTGTGAAGTACTGCAGAATAACCTCATGAAACACTCACTGAGCAGATGAAATGCAATACTGATGTAAACTGCCATGTGTGGAGAAACCAGTCCTAGCTTTAAATACACAGTGATTGTTTCTGACTGACCTACTGCTCTGCAAAGAGAGTTTGATAGATAGTTTTACGCAAACCACTTCCACTCAGCAGCAGTGCTCAGCAGCATTTAGAAAAGCAAACATCAGGGCACATTAGAAAAGGAAAATGGAGTTAAAAAACCCCAGAAAATGTGAAAAGCTGGGTGAAGGAAGATTATTTAGAATTTCTCGTAATACAAGAACTGGGTTTTCAAACGAAATCATCAGGTTGCAGCCTCAGTTACAGGAAAAGGTACTTTTCTTTGTATAGTACATAGTTAATAAGTGGAATTCCTTGATATATTATAACAATATATATATTATATATGAATTTTACAGGGTTAACAACAGCAAGCAGCCTGGGAGATAAACCCAGAAAGACCCAGACTGCTGGGACTACGCACTGGAAAAATATCATTGGATGCTGAAGGATATCCTAACTTTAAGTTTAGTATTCTAGACACATTAACTGAGCAAATATTTAGTACATAAATACACAACCCTCTGCAAGGCGCAACTCTGATTTAGTTGTCGGTAAGAAGAAACAATTACAGCACAGAAAGAGGCCATTGCCTGCTTGTATCTACTATTAATATTTCTTTCCCAAAGGTCTGAGTGCCCCCAACCCAAGAAAAGATATTAGTACTTGTAAAACTCCTACTCATTCTTATGCTCAAATTCCTTGTTAGACACTCCTTGATGCACTGATCAGTAGAGAAAAAATGTTATATAGAGCAAACCAGATGGTGATACATCTACTGCTCCCACCACAAACAATATTAAGCTATGGCTTTGTATTTCCTCACAACCTGCTTTCTACCCATTAGAAAAAGCCCATTTAAATCCTGACTGGCATATTTATCTGGCAGCCTCTCATCCTACTCCTCTGATGCAGTTTTTGCCTCCCACAAGGATATTAAATAGAAATACACTTTGAGTTTTAAGAAGCACACACAGCAAAGCAATCCTCAGCGTCATCACAGTGTTTCTGGTCCTTGGCCCTCTCACGCTACCACAGGTTCTCTCTTTGAAAACTGAGCAGACCAAAACCAGAGCAAAATTTGGTAGTTTGGATACATTTAGGCAAACTGCTTGGATTTGTTACAAAGACTTAAACGGAAAAGAGCTGGTTTGTGCACCATAGTCTGTGCATGGAACATACATATAGAACACACCCAAATATCACGTAGATACTCCACCCTTTCATTAAAAGGCAGAATTTATAATGCCTCATCCCTACCATATTACTTCCTGTCCTAAAACTGTGCTTAATTAACTCCTGCTGAACTGTTACCGAGGCAGATGGCTTAGCTGCAGGGATGGCTATCAGCCTCCTGCATGGTTCTTGCTCTCCTGCCGGAGGTGGAGAGGAAGGCAGTGCTCCCGACCACAGTGTGAGATCCCTGCTCCAGGATACTCTGCTTGTGCTGCCTGCTGTGCAGCAGGATAACAGCTTGCATAATTTCATTAGGGTGATTAAATGCGTCAGTGTAAAGAGATCCCCTGGCAATTTCTGAAACAGACTGAATGTAGAATGGAAGTTATCCACAAATTGTAAATTTGACAAACAATAATGTTTCAGTGTGCATATGCATGTAAGAATTAAGTCTAATGCAGATCCAGTGGTATTCGACCGTTGCATGCTCTAAAATTTTCATAAGAACGAGCTAAAGTAGATTATCTGTGGTTTTGTAAAATTCATGCCATTTCTTAGTTCAAAGCAAATCTTGCCAGATGTTAGCGTGCTATTTCAGTACTCTCAGAGGTCTGTACTAGACTCGGACAACACTTAGATAACAAGCAATAAAACGTCACGTATGTGAACTAACTAATGGTTTTGAATCTTGAAAATTGTTACAGTCCTAATCTAAGCAAAGGTTTACATTGCCGTTGATTTTTAAAGATATTCAAATTACTTCTCATGGCAAACTTTCACACTCAAGTCCACCTTTTTCCTACCCTTTCAGCATGTAACTTTTCATCTATCAACTCATTTGAAGCCTGCTCCCTTTGATCCCTTCTTACCATAGGTATCTACTACTTCTGCTGTGGATTGCATTAGTGAAACCAATAGGAACAATAGAAAAAAGAAAAAAACCCACAACAACCAAAACAGAATAGAAAATACAATTGAAAAATAACAATAGAAAATTAGCACCTATTGAACATCTGCCTCTGATAAAACACTACAAAATGCATGTAAAGATTTACAGCTTACCCCCAGTGAGTCACCTTCTGCATTGTGGTTGCATACTTGTGTAGGGAAGAGCAAAAGTTTGTAGCTGGCCACAGGATGAGATTGCACTTCAAACATACTGGCATCTCTCTGTGAAATAGCTTTAAGTAACCACAAACAGGAGATATTTCTAACATAATTTTACCACATTTTGGGACAACTTGTTGGATGGAATTACCCAGAGCCATTGAGCCTGATGCTGGCAGCTGGCATTAGAAACTTCCAGCTGCAGCAAATGAAGTCTTACACTGTTATAACACAGTAGTTTTAAAGATGGTGCCGAAGTGACATTGATTAAGGTGTTACAATCTGGACAGGGAGGAGAGTCAAGCAAGCGCAGGGAACCTGAGGCTTCACCCTTGTATGGGGTGAACGCTGGCCTATCTGCCTCCCCTGATCTGTGTTGGGCCAGCACAGCATGGGGAGAGAGACAGGTCCCAAGCCAGTCAGGAGACAAAGCACAGGGACACTCCAAGAACAGTAACAGTGGGATGTCAGGGGGAAGAAGCAGCCCATGGAGTGGTGCTTCCTTGCATTTTCTGTCTGAAGGTACCAAATGTTCCTCCTGCCTGAATCAATTACAGAAAATTTTCCAGCAAAGAGAGGTCATTTTGACAGTATTAAAAAGACCCAAGCAACCCACAACTAAAACAAACCCACTAACCTTCCAGTAACCCAATCATGTTAGCTGTGATTTCACATGTGAGTCATGTTAGCTGTGGAATCATAACAGACATATTAAATGATCTGCAAATCAATAGAGGCTGTAGTTTATTAACTTACTAGACATTTACTGAATCTCCACTTTAAGAAAGTTTCTCAGCTAGTGTCGATACCTAGAAAAATACAAATGTAAACAGAATAGCTCCAGCTTTTGAAGAAACTTATCTTTCCATGTCAGCACACTCTTTTAACAAACTACTGCTAATTATTATTTACTCATCTTAATAGACTTGTCTAATTAGAAAAAGTGGCAGAAACACTTAACAGTGAAGATTAGCCACAGCTGAGAAAAAGGTGAAAAAATGAAATTGATAGTTATTACCTATTACTGTTATTATTTGGAGCTATGCCAATAGTCTTGTATCCCTTTTATCACTGAAAAGCCTGGAAGTATTAATTTGCTTACTAGACTGGAAGATGTAGCATTCTGCTTAAATGCTTCCAAAAAAGAAATGGACACAGAAAATGAATGTCATTAGTTAAGGAAAAGCCACTAGGAATATAGCTTGGATTTAAATAGCCAGAGATAATATCCTCTCTCTGGTATAATTCAGGGACTGCAAGGGAAATGTTAAAGTCTTGCAAAAATTATCAAATTCTGTTCAGGTATGTCAGCACACAGATGCTCTTAAAGAGTTACTAGAGACTATTAAACACATAGTTAAATGGAATACGATTTAACAGCCTTTCACAACCGAAGTCCTTTGTTCTCTAATACGCTTTTTTCCATTGAATATTGTTTATGTACTGGGCTCCAATTTATTTCATTTTGCACACTGAAGGACCAGAAAGTCAAATATATTTTAATAACTATTTCTTTACATGGTTTCTGTTTTTTCCTGAAGTAATACAAAACTGACATCAGGCATAGCACTGCTTGGGTTAATGCCGGGACCCAAGATTAAGGAAAAGGGCTTGCAAATGCAAATGATTAAACTGAACTCTGACAGAAATGCTGTTCCATCATCTCCAACACAGCTTATAGCCACAACGTTTTAGAATCAATTCACTGTCAGGATAATTTTGCAAGAAATATAAGCGTTTAAGCTCCTATTCTGGGTCTCTATGTAAAGCGATGTTATTCGCTTGCTCCATTGCGTAAAACCCTTAGTGTTCTGCAACATGTGGCCATAACATAGAGTGATGTCCCAGAACCAGAAGTACACAACTGAGCTGCAAGCATGACTGTTCAATAAGGAAGCATAAACCATTGGCAGAAATTTGAAGTCACTTGCACATGCACAGAAACAGACTTTGGGCACAGGCAGAACATTTTTTTACACGGATGTCTGACAACCACACACAAAAATGACAAAGAAGTTATTGATTTCCTCACAGAATTCCTCTGGCCTTCTGTCCCTCTTTCCAGGACACATACACAACCTGCTATCCACCCTTCACTGTTGGTATCTTTGCATGTTTTCTGCTGTTTTCTTTTGATCAGGCACTTGGAAAACAGACTCCAGATTATCATACAACAAAGCACAGCAGAAAACATTAAGGATGGCAGCCAAGGGAAAACATGATGACTCAACCTACATGCGGCTGCTGGTGCAAACTGAAGGTACCTGGCAATCAGCGACCTCTGCAGAGCATGCTCCAGCTCCTGTCTGAGCCATGTGCTGGAAATTCTGCTGTGCTGAAAGCTGGGAGGGGTGAAGAGGAGGGAAGTGGAGGGTTCTAGTGCACTCCACAGCCCCACTGCAGTATGGCATCGAGGTGGGGCTCACCTGGGGCTGCCCAGACCAGGGGAGGGAGAAGCAACTATGCCTGGTGATACAGACACTCACTGTACACCATGGGATCTGACCTAACACTGTTAGCATCAACACCCTGAGTCTGCAACAACTTAAAACCACAGGCAAACTGAATGACACCTTAGGTGATCCTCTGCCGCAACAAAGGCAAAACCTTCTCTTACCTTAAACCGGTGTTAAAACGTCTACCAGAGGAAGTCTCTTATTCCAAGAATAATGCTCAAAGTACGTTAGGTCTTCCATTTCCACTTTCTCTGCACAGCATGATTCTTTTTATATCAGGTTTTCCAAAACTTTTGCCCAAACTGACTCCTTACTTCAAGCACTTGAATTGAACACAGAAGCCCAATACTTGTGCTCTACAAATTATCTGTATGAAGGCCAAATAGCATTTTCCCTACATGATGAATGTTGGATCTTAAGCTCTGACAGAGTACTGGAAAACTCTTCATGGAAACACAACAAATACTCACTCTTGGAAAACAATTCCAAGTGATTAGAGCATTGCATGGCATTTAATGCCTACGAGAACTAGATATAAACTAACAAATAAACCCAACATCCAGGATGAAGACACTGCAGTAGAGAGAGAATTACACGCAAAACTAAGAAAATGGCTGAAAGACAGAAGGACCAATAAGCATGCTACTTGTGAGGGTCATCTCATGATTACAGAGAGCTAAAGAGCACATACCTACCACTGAGCTTGGGCTCCTTTCATAACCAGTGGAGATAACAGGGCACTTAGAGGGCACAGCTCATATCATAAGAGAGCACCTCACATACACCAGACAATTTGCATGCTGGCACTACAAATTCGTTTTTCCATTGTTTGTAAAAGAAGCCGGTGGGGGATTGGAAAGTGTCTGGTTTTAGTCAGATGATTCTCATCTGCTTCTAAGGGGTTCAGAATTTCATTTTCCCATGTAAATATGAAGAATATAATAAGGTGGTTTTAAGATTTGGTTTTATTTCTCATTACCCTACTCTGGTTTTATTAGTAGTAAACTGATTTCCCCAAGTGAAATCTGTTTTGCCCGTGACAGTAACTGGTGAGTAATCTCTCCCTATCTTTATTTTGACCCAGGAGCCTTTCATTGTATTTTCTCTGCCCTATACAGCTGAGGAGGGGAGTGATAGAGCAGCTTTGGTGGGCACATGGCTACCATCCAGGGTCAACACAGAACATAAGCAGAGCATTTCCAGTATGCTAGAAGTCTGTACTCTAAATTTAATTATCTTACTTTAGTGCAATGAGTCTAAGCCACAGCTTGTATAATTAAGGTAAAAGATTAACAAAAAAAATACTTGTTGATAGTCACAAAACAGCTGACATTTAAAACAAAATCACGAGCAGCTCAATTTCTCATTCAGTGTGTTTTCTGGCAGTTTAGAAGTGAATAAATCAGTAACTGCTTTAAAGTAACTGAAAATATTATCTATGTAGTTGAGCACTATGGGGTTTCTAAAAAGCTTAGTTTTAAAGTCCTCATTTAGATAAGTCCTTGGCTTATCAACAGATAAAAAGACACATATACATGCCTTACTTCAGTTAGAACAGATCTACAAACACAGCCCTCTCCTGCATCCTAGACAGACAGGACACTATGCAGGAAGACATGGACTCAAATCACAGTTTTCACGTGGCTTAGGCATCTCTCTGTCCTCTTGCTTAGTGATATCCACTTACACAACACTAACCTGAATTCATCTTTTACAAAGAAATAACGGCATCAACTTCTCAGGCAAACTGCTAAGTACTTTAATTACCATGAACGCTAAGGAAGAGAAAACAACCAACAGACAACTGAAAACATGAGCTAAGACTTCAGCAGTCACAAAATTATCCTTGATGGTGATGCGCCTTGAAACTTTTCCAGCACTAGAATCTAGCGCTGGAATTCCTGAGCCAGAGACAGCTTCATCTTTCCCATATGTATTAATCTATTTAATATTTAATCCTGATATGGCATTGCATAAAGTAGCAATTCTGCAAATTAACTCCAGAAGTCATCTGAGCCCAAATTATGCCTGTCATACGTGTTTGGGAAGTCTACATTAGTGCGAGTATCTTGGGAAAAGATGAAATGTTTTGTAAAGTTTTCATCTGTCCAGAGATTTGAAATGTTTAATAAGGCACTGGAGAGGTTATGCATGAGATGGTCAAAACTGTGTTACAAGCTTCATCCTAGGATGACGTCTCACTTTGTGTATATATGGACTCTATGGGAATGTGTTATTAAATAATGGATTTTTCCTACATTAAAATCTAATGCTTAATAATTTCATTATATATTTAACAGTTTTTATTTCAGCTTGCTTGCAGAGTTTATACAGAGTTCAGTTTGGATAACATGTCCTCAGTCCCTATGTCCCTTTCCATGTTTGCTTAAATGTATAACCATGAGCCTGTCAAACTGTGGATAAGCAGTGGGCAGTGGGAGCTAATTTAGCAAATCCATCCATTTCCTCAGCTCAGCAACATGTGCAGTTTCCTCTGCAGTGACCCACTTGACAGAGATGCAAACATGCACAAGCACCAGGGTAAAAATCATTTATGCTGGGAACACCAGAAGCTGTTCCTCCTCTAACTGCATCCCTAGTGCTCTCCTAGATCAAGACGCAGCAGCTCTTATGCGTTCCATAGCAGGTCTCACGATATTTAATGTTTTGCTTAAAATCCCCATTGCATGCTTACTGATCATCATCTGTACTTCCCATTAGCTTCTAAAACTTCTGCTTTCTATGAATGGTTTGAAGTCACAAAGCAGATGTGAGGAAAGCAGCAAGTAAATAAACCAAACACCTACACTTTGTCCATATTTTTTTCCACTGTGCCCATGGCAACTCCCTGGTGATAGTTCTTGGGTCACGGTTGTTAATTGCCTGGGGTAGGCAATGGATTGCTAAGTAAAGAACTTACAGCTCAATTCCACAGTGAGCAACATCAATGTACATTGCACTGTCAATACTGCTGGGAGAAGAATCAGATTTGCTTTCCAGATCACCTTCCAGAGCAATAGTTACAGGATTTTAGAAAATACAAAGACACTTTAGGGAAAGAAAATAGTGATCTCTCACCATGCATTACATTTGAAACAAATCTCAACTTCCTAATTTCACTGGCTCAGGTTTCATCCAGGCCACAGACCCGGTGATAAACCTGCACTCTCAATTCAGTTTAAAAGAAAAAGATGAAGGTTTTCACAGCATCACAAAACAAAGTGTGTGTGTGTGTGCGCGCGTGTGTGTGTGAAATAACGACTTCTTCTCAGACGCCTTTTAAGAACAAATTGTATTTAAAAATATTTTAACAGTTTGAAGTGGGCTTAGGTGTGGTTTACACATCATCAAATACTCACCAAGTCATGAAGACTAGAATCACAGAATCACTGAATCATAGAATGGTTTGTTTTGGAAGGGACCTTCAAAGGTCACCTCGTCCAACATCTTCAACTAGATCAGGTTGCCCAGAACCGCATCCAGCCTGGCCCTGAATGTCTCCAGGCATGGTGCATCCACCACCTCTCTGGGCAATTTGTGACAGTACTGTACCAACCTCATTGTAAAGAATTTTTTCCTCACATCCATCGTGAATCTCCCCTTTTTTAGTTTAAATTAATTTCCCACTTAAAATTTCCTCACGATCTAGGAATATACTGCAGTTTAAAAAAACAACAAAAACAAAAAAAAGGCACATACCTTCATTTGGTACAAGACAGTGCAGTTCTACTGAAGCCAGTGAACTTACTGTAACATCATCTGAAATTCAGGCCCTATACTGATGTTTACCGTAGTAGGATAGGATCTATCCCGTGAGGGAAAAAAGGAACATATAAACTATTTAAGTGTTTATTCTAACAAAGCTTGATGTGGAACTTCAGTTCTTCTTAATTACCTTTCATATTACATGTCTCTATTCGTGATCCAGAGAATCAGGACCATTCCTCTTAGCCTTGGCAGACCGAAATCAGACATGAAGCACAAATAAAGGTAAGCTAATTTTTAGCAAACAAAAAGTATATATACTTTTTTTTTTTCAAGAAGAGCTAAGAGATTGCAAAAAAGTGTAAATAAAAAAAAAGTTCTCTTCCCAGCCTATACAGATTTGCCATTTCTGTGTTCTTACATGCTCCTTTTCTACAGTGGCCTTACACAGTATTTTGTAGTCTTTGTGGCTTTTGCATTTATGTTTATAAATCCAACCAGATTTGCCACTCAGAAGGTAATTACAGTGGTCAGGCCAAATGCTATGATCTAAACTGGACTATTTAGGTGTCAAAAATGCTCTTGCTGACAAAAAGCTTCCTTACCCTTGGTAACTACACTGCTTCATCAGTGAAGTCTTAAGCCACCAACTTAAGAATATACTTAATTTTCTGTCTCTTGAGTTTCTGAATCACTTTGGTAATTTTTACACAATTTTTCCAAAGTCAGCAGAAGACAAGGAAAAGAATCCTAAAATGAACAAGATGCCATTTGTTTATTCTTTTATCAACAATATCCATAGTCTCAATAAAAAGCTCACAATTCTCTCATGTCACTTTCCAATAGCCTTAAAAAACATCAACCATTCCATTCGATGGCTCCTTGTTCAGTCTGTGATGCTTACAGCACAGAGTGAATGCGAAAAAAAGAAAGAAAAACGAAAAATAGTGATGGTAACCCAAGCATTTTGGTTTCAAGTGCTATAAAGACCTGGAAAAACCATCAACACACTGCACACCTACCGTAGCTCTTTTTCAGCACACTCTAGAGTACAAAAAAAGTATAAAACTCCAACCCCCCTGATGAATAATGGTATTTATCAGCAGATAGAATCTGTCTATAGAGACACATAAATGTTAGGCAACCTGCTACTATTATTTGCTTTTACTTATTTTCCAGTGAACATTTTTTAACTCTGCAAGCAAACTTCTTCAGTATGCCCTTTATATACACTAATGAAACAAAAAATGCCGTGAGTGCCGCAAGACTTTGAGAAAAGAATTGCAAAAGAGTTTCTCTAACACTGGCATGAAAGATTTCCACATGCACAGTTCAGTAACTACCTGCTTTTAGGCTGCCTCAGCCACCCAGACACTCCACTAACAGCATCAACACCACTCAGAGCAGCTGAGGTCACCTTTGGCATTCTTGGGTTTCTGGTTTTGTTTGCTTGCTTGTTCCTTGATGATCAAATCAATTTCAAGAATTATAGCAGAAACTCTTACATGAACACTGGTATCACAACAGCACAGAAATCTGCACTCCTGCCATCCGATTTACACAGAAGATCTAACTTAAGAATTATTCCATCAGCAAGCCATCCCATGAGAAATGCACCCCTTTACTGGTTTAATTCCACAGTTACCCAGGTGGTAATACACAGATATCCTGACATAAGCCATCAGGCTTAAAGTGCACCTTCAATATGCTTTTATTCCTAATCCCTTAAACACATACTTTTTTTTCCCCTCCCTTCAAATGTAATTCTCCCATCCTAAATAATAAAAAAGAAGGCTAAATCAAAGGATGGAGAAAAACCAGTCCTAACATCTTTCTCCTCAAGAAGACTAATCACTGAAATATTGGAATTCATAAAATTCACAAAAATAGAAATTAAATGTGCAAGGAGAAAACATCTCATCCTGCTCTGCGCAGACTAAGCCACAGAATCATAGAATCACAGCTTGGTTTGGGTTGGGAGGGACCTTAAAGCTCATTCAGTTCCAAGCCCCCTGCCATGGGCAGGACACCTTGCACTAGACCGGGTTGCTCAAAGCCAACCTGGCCTTGAACACTTCTAGGGATGGGGCAGCCACAACTTCCTTTCAAAAGCAGCCTGTCAGAACAAGCCAAGGTATTGTTGATAATGGGTTCTATTTTTGGAAGGCCATAGTCAGTGCTTTTACTGCTCGCTCCTGACAGCTCACTTTGGGCTAAGCAGCAGATTCCCAGGGGAAGCTGTCAGACTGAGTTAACTGTCATCAGTGGAGTACACATTTGAGGCAGGGAATGGGACCAGGGATCACACCATTGGAAATAACAAGAGGTTATAATTCGGGCAGAAAACGTGGGTTTGGATCTGCAGTCTGACTCTACATCCAGGGCTGTGGAAGCACTTCTTGGTCCAAAGTCCCAGCACAAGACACTGCAGCTCCAGGGTGGCAGAAGAGCCAGGGATGCACTGGGTCCAGCCCTGGTGCCTGAGGCACCAGAAAAAGGACGTACAGCAAGAGGGGGCCATGCCAGGTCCCGCAGTCTGGGTGAGATAAGGATCACGTCTAGATGTGCACCCACAGGCCACTATATGCTTTAGTGGACTGGTTTTTTGAACATAGGAATAAGTGCAGGCACTGCTTGGCAATGTAATTCTTAGAGCAACCGGGCACCTCGGAGGGATGATGGCTGCCCTCTGACTGTGCTTCTTCTTTTATCTTGATTTAATAACTAGAACAGTTTTCAGTTAAAACACTTGAAGCTTGCAGCACAAAAGCTGGTTGCAGGAAAAGTTTTGTCTGGACAGGAGAGGGACCCTGACCACTGCTTTATGCTTTGATGCACACTGACTATTTCCAACAAATCAAAGTATGACTTAATTTGTTATTGAACCTGCAAGAACGTAATTTTAAAATAAAGATTTTGCTTTGGGGTAGCACGGAAAACATCTAATTATGAAAACTGTCATTATCTGGGACATGAGGGAATTTGTATTATAGATTGATAGATAATTACAAATGGTAAATGGATTTCTTTCAGGAGGCTTTGTTAACAACTGAAGCAGAACTGAAGGGCCTGTAGTTCAGTGTTGGCACAGATTTTCCTGAAAAAGAGGGAAGCATTATGTATGTTCATATACTCAGTCAAACTCCTTCCAGTGGCTCGCCTCTTTCTAGATGCCATTTTTAGGTCTAACAAACAAATAATTTTTAAAAATTTATATATTAGGAAATATTTATCAGATCTGTTCTACTCTTTCATCAAGTCTGTTGTTAAAATATGCTAAAACAAAGTTGCTCAGCAGAAAAGAACTTGGGGCACTGACTGTCAGCCAGCTGAACATGATGCAGCTTGTGCCCAGGCAGCCAAGAAGGCCAACAGCATCCTGGCCTGTATCAGCAATAGTGTGGCCAGCAGGGCCAGGGCAGTGATCATCCCCCTGTACTCAGCACCAGTGAGGCCACACCTCAAATCCTGTGCTCATTTCTGGGCCTCTCGCTACAAGAGAGACATTGAGGTGCTGGAGCAGATCCAGAGAAGGGCAACAAAGCTGGTGAAGGGTCTGAAGCACAAGTATGATGAGGAAGGGCTGAGGGAATTGGGGTTGTTTAGTCTGGAGAAGAGGAGGCTCAAGGGAGACCTTACCGCTCTTTACAACTGCCTGAGAGGAGGCTGCAACGAGGTGGGGATCAGTCTCTTATCCAAAGTAACAAGTGGTGAATATATTCAAAAAACATGTAGATGATGCCCTTATGACATGGTTTAGTGGTGAATTTGGCAGTCCTGAGGTAATGCTTGGACTTGATGATCTTAAAGATCTCTTCCAATTTAGTTGATTCTATGATTCTATGCATTTCACTTGTGATTGACCATAACAAAACAATCAAAACATCCTTCCCTTTACTACAGAGAAGCAGCGAGTGCACTGATCAAGTTGCTTCATGTACCAGTGTTAAAAATAAAAGAATTATCACTGAACTCTTACCAAAGCAGGAGTTGACAAAGCCATACCATCTACAACCATGCTCCCCTCCAATCCATTTGCCATGGATGTTAGATGCAAAACTAAGGGTAGTGCCAGAGATGCACACTAACATGTCACTGATACTGATGTTCATCAGAAGCATGTTGACTGGGTTACGGAGGGTTTTAAACTTGCAGAAGAGGATGAGGACAATCAAGTTATTGAAGAAACCAAAAACGAAGATGAATCCAAGAAAAACAGCTACTATTATGTGCCCACTTCGTGCAAGTCCAGCCCTTGGCTCAACAGGATCTGTAGACGCACCAAAGCTCAGGTTGGATGTCCAAGTGTGGTTCATTTTGGACTTCGACACAGATCAGTAAGGGCAGAGACACCACTGCGCTGAAATCCTCCAGCAGTTTCCCAGAAGTGTTCCTCCATCACAGGTCAAATCATCTCAGAATCTTGCAATCTTCACTCAGCTGAGATACATCTTAGATGGTTAGGCAAGTGTGAAATAACAGTGCTGCAGCACAGGAGTGTTTTCCGGCACTGTGCCTTTCCAGTGGTCAGCTCTGCAGCTAACTCCAGGGCAACACAACCAAGAAAACAATCACTTGCTATTTCAACCCAGGATCATGTTGATCTTTTCTGAATCTCAGAATGGAAGGTATATTAAAAAGGTGTTTCAGCATGTCCTCCTCCTTCAGAGCAAATGGGGAGCCCTTCCATCAATGGGCAGCTACCGTTGTTTCCCCTGACAATGGGTGTCTTTCTGAAAACACAGAAGGAAACAACAGGTAAAATCAATTCTTTCCATACAAAGATCAAAAAGTAGGTACATAATTTACTAACAGTTTCTCCCTTTTCAACCTGTAAGAAAGACTTTTAGTCTTTTCAGTTTTTTCTCTGATTTTCAACAGAAAAATCAGTTTGTTCACATTTTATTTGTTGTTCTAAACAGTTTTTCCCTAGCTCAGTTTAGCCTGGAGAAGCTTACTTGCACCTTCCTAGCAAAGTTCCTCCGGTGAGAAAATGCATGGTAAGACATATCTTTTGCAGTAGCTTCCAAGAGGAAGAATTGTATCTTCCTCCACATTAAGCCAATCCACACCAAGTGAAGCATCACTCTTGGCTAGACCTTAATTAAAATGAAAAGAATTTCAGGATACAGAGAAAGTGATTTTTTTACCTAGAAAGAACAATTTCAAGCACGGTCCCTGAAGTTCTCAAGTGCTTACAAATGCTGGCAGAGCTGTGTTATCAAATTAACTTCTCCCACATTTACCAGAGAACAGATGTTCTCCTTCATTGTTTATAAAGCAGCCAAACACCCAAAGGCTCACATCCCTCCCCCACCACAGGCATGAATTTGTATACCTGCATGCAGTGAATACACTCTGTGTGTGTATTGTGTGAAGCAGCAGCAAAGTGTTTAATGTGTATGTATAACTGCTCAGCCAGCCGTCTACACAGTTGCAGGCAAATTCTGCATGGAATTTTCCATGAAAATGGAGATGAACATACATACATAGGGAATTAACCTCCTCACTGCAAAATGCATGAAACCCATAGCCTGCTGAGCTAATAGGAAAACTTTTCTTCCAAGCGTCATGTGCTTTTAGAATGATTACAAACATTTTAACATGCAGCATCTTCTATTTTACATCTAACCACTGCTTTTTGGAAATCATCTTCTAGGAAAAGATGTGTTTAAGCAACTGGAAACATCAGGGTTCAGAGTTTACTAAAGATGCAGAGGTTGTTTGGGTTTTTCTTCTATCATAACTTTGTGTCATTGTGAACATTTATAGCAAGTATTTCTTCTTACTACTTCCCTGCTTTCACAGACTCACTGTGATAAATATGTCTCATTATTGCAGTGATTTTGAACTCTAGTGTATACAGTCTGTCTTTACTGTCTCTTCTGATGAGTAAATTATGTACGCTTTTCAGACCTTCTACTGTTCAGTCATCGACAATCTGAAATACTGATGCTTTCTGCTTTTTTGCTCCCGTTCAGAAGGTACGTGGTAATTTAGATTGGTAATGATCTCAGGTAGTATATCTAATAGACAGAACATATGAAATCCTCTTTCTACAATTTTTTAAAAAAGAAAAAAAAAAATAAACAAGAAAACAAAAAAAAAACCACCTCAGAATAAAATAAAACCAGAATCCCCTGACCAATTCCAGTACAGGTTATAGAAGGAAACTAAATGGAACTGCCAGCATACCTTAAATTTACTCATAATTCTGTTTAAAAGAACTGAGTTAACATTTAGTGGGGGAAAAAGCCCCACAAATCAAATAACAACTAATTAAAAAATACAATGCTGAGTATTTCTCAGTCACTAATTGTGTGACTGAAAAGGCAAATAGCTGCATGGTTTTGGAAGGAAAAAAGCATGGTGGTGTTGTGTTGAAGGAGAGCAGAAGGAAGAATTCACAGGAAAACAAGACATACATTGAAGTAAAGTCAATAAGTAATCACTTGTAGATCTTTTTTGTAATAATTCTGCTTACACCCCAGCTTCTACTGAATTAATCTATTCTTTCTCCATCACTTTGAAGACAGTTTTGTCTCATCTGTTTGCACATGACTGTTTATTGAGGACTGTAATTAAGGACAATCCTATCTTCTCCTCCCTCCTGCAAAACATACTGCAGAATCTGGCTTCAAAATCTAAAGAGATTTAAGTCTGATTTACATGCAAATTAACTTCAGTTAGACTCAATTTCCTTTTTTTTCCAAGTTGAACTGGTTACACCTAGATAATCAGTAATAAAGATAATATTATGCCATCATAGGTGTTTCTATGTGGGAATTTGGCAGAATAATCACAGCAAAGGGTCTGAATAATATTATTGTTAAAGCATCACAGCCTTGGTGTTAGACAAAGCCAAAGGTTATAATCCCCTTGGCAAATATGACTAACTTCATATATGTATCTCTATTAAATGTAAATACTAAAATGTAAATACTAAAATGTAGATCTTCTATACACAGTCTCATGCATCCTGCATTCTTCAAAACATATTAAGAGTTCATATTTACAGTGCTTATAAAGTACATTTACTCCCTGGATGGCATTCAGCTGGCTGAAATTTAGGAGGCTGACAACAGGTGTACAGGCACAGCCCAGTGCCCAGGTCATTTCTCCACTAACTGCAACCCGTCTGGCTTCAGCAGGACCAGCTCTGTCCTGATGCACTGGAGAAATACACCTTGAGACCAAGGCAAGAGAAGCAGGCCCTGGATTCAGTGTAAGATACATTTAAAACATTAGTGCACACACTGTGAAGGTCAAGTCACGCAGCCTCCTGAAATTAAAAGATGACAAAAAAGGCACATGAACACGTGCTTCGGAAAGCTTAGGGTGAACTTAACAGACAGGGGTTTGCAGAGAAAAATGGCTGATGACCTAGGCTGTGTGGGAATAAGTCTCTCATTAGTAGCTCAGGTATAAAGTGCTACGTTTTGTACACCTTTGGATGAAGTACAAGCCAAATTCAGATTTCAACAAATCCCATGAGGAATGGGTCTAATTCTTACCTAATATTAGCATGTAACTGAATAACACACATTATTGCTGAGTGAGACCTGTGCCCCAAGGTTCACTTGACTTTTTCTTCCTAGAGACAGATAGCTTGGTTTCACAGAGGTTACTCTGCAATTCTGACAACTGCACTCCCCAGGTCTCCATGATCTAGCAGGACATGCTGAACCCTCCTAATTTCTAGCAAACTCAGGAACCCGCAGCACTCAACTCTGTCTAATTCTGCCAAATTCTGCTTGCCAAAAAAAAAAAAAACTTAAAAAGAATCCAATAAAACCTACAATTTAATTCAAAACAAATAAATAAGCATCCAGTTTGCCGTCTTGAATTTGTCTGACTTGACATGGAATGGAAAACATACCCAAAGTGATACAAAACATATGGCCAGGTGAAACAGACCAAAAGTTCATTTAACGTCACCAGTTATTAAATGCTCCATCTGTTAACTAGTTCTGACAGGAGTAATCTAAAGACACAGCGAAACAGACACCCATCACTGCTTGCACTTTTCTTTGGAGCAGTCTGTTGGAAAAAAAAGGTTTTGAAAGATTTTATGTCAGCTTCTGGGAACACAGGCATCATACACTGAGAGTGTAAGGCTTCTTTTTGCACTTGCCACCACGCATTACTCTGAGCAGTATTCTACACCAGCGAAGCTGCTTTTTCTTTCTCCCTTTGCCCCAAAATAAGTACTAATGTATCGAACATGTTAGCTTGAAGGGTCAACGATTGTTTTGGCTTTTTTTTTCTTAAATGAACTAATTTGTTACTTCTAACTGGCAGATTATTTACCATCTTCCCTTGCAAAGTTGTGCAACATGCCACAAATGATGCTTAATTCACTTTACATAGTTAACAGCTGATGAAATTGCATAAAGTAAATAAAATCAAATGTCAAAATCATATTGCTAAAAAACATGACTCTTTTACATTGTATTTACTTTACATTTATATACTTACTTGTATTCTCTTCTGATATAGATTACCAATAAAACCTCCTTACATTTACAGATACACGAAGCCTTAATCAACCTGGTTCAGTTCATATTAAAATCCATTAAAAACAGCCATATCCCTTTATTTATGAACCTAGCTTTCTACTGAAAATTTAATCTAAATGAACAAACAAACAAAACCCCACAAAACCAGCAGGGTATTTCAAAGACAATTTGGGATGAAATTCTGTGAAGGAAGAATCAAAATTTTTGACCTGATGCCAGAATTACGGCAGGAACATCATTTTTTAAAGTTTTTATACACTAAACCTTGCTTTCCAAATGAGAAACTGAACTATTTTTAACAGGAAGCCTTCAAAACAAGAGGTACCACCTAAAAGAATTCCTTCAAACACAGTTGAAAGTTGTAGTACTGCATGAGACTTCACAACACTGAAGACAAAATTCCCATCTGTTCTGAACTTTTTCCCATGCCCTAAGTCCCTAAGTCCCATGGCAGGATGTCAAGAGACCTAGAGGTAGGTCTTTAGAAATAATGCAAAAGACTAAGAGGAGGCTCTGTGGTCCAGATATTTAAGTATCTCCCAGCTCCCAAAATCCACTATTTGCGGGAGAACCCCTTGCATGCAGATCTACAGATTTAGTTTCACGGATTCACATTCATGAAACAGGAAAATTAGAACAGCATAAGTGTGGAATAGAATAACAGAATGGTTTGGATTCTAAGGGACTTTAAAGATCATCTAGCTCTCTGCCACAGGCAGGGACATGTGATGAAGTCCACCACGTTTGAAAGCCACATTATTCACTCAAGCAAATTCTAACAGCGTGGGGAAAGGGTGTGAGCCACCCCTTAACTGTTGCTTTTGAAATAAAAGCTACTTTTATGGAGTACTTTAAAAGTTAAGGCAATCCCTCCTATGTGTGAAGAGGGACTTTTTTCACGGAAACTTCCACGTTCACAGCAACTGAGCCAGTCCCATTCGGGATGGCTGCAGCAGAGGCATCACAGAGCACTTCCCAACGCCCCAGCTCCCCCCAGGCTTTTAAACCTTGCATCAAGCCAAAGCCTGTTCAACCAATCTCAGTTTACGACTTCTCCTTCACAAAGTTTCGCACACTTATCGGGGGGCGAGGAGCACAGAAGTTCTTTTGCAAGAAGAACCCACCTGCGTCTATCATCCTGAGCACCCCAAGGTTAAAAAGCCACCTTAAGTCTCCTGCAAAGTAGTCCTGAGCGGCGGGGCGCAGAACCCCGGCTTCTGCTGCAAGTCCCGCTGCAGCCCGGCCGCCCCTCTCCCGCGGACCCCCCTCCGCGTCCGCGGAGCCGCGGTTCCCGGGCTGCCTGCCGGCAGGGCGCTTACTTTCCGCGGGATGGATGCGGTGGGCTCACCCTGCCCGCACGCTTCCTTCTCCTCCTCCCCTCCCAGGCGGGCTGAGAAAACATCCAAGTTCGGGATGGCGGGGAGGATAAACAGGGTTTTGGGGGTTTCTAAATAAATCAAATCAAACGAAGAACGCCGGGGCAAGGCTGGCGCCGCTCCTGTCCGCGCAGCACCGCGCTCCGCCCGCGCCGGGGCGGTGCTGCAGCCCGAGCCGCCCCCCGCCCGGGGCAAAGGGCTCCGGAGGAGGGAAGGAAGGGGCTGTAGTATGCGGGGCACTCGGTCCCCCGCATTTTGGGAACCCTCTGGCTGCCCCCTCCCTACCGCAGGGGTGCTCCCCTCCTGCGCAAGTCCCAGGGTCTGCAGGGCATCACTGGTAGTGGGGCATGTTTGGACAGGAAGGTTGGGCTATGCACTCTTCTTCGCACTCCTAGTGCTACCAAAGACTTCTCTTTTCGTTCAGCAGCAGGTCAGGAATTCAATTTAAAAATGTGTCAAAACCGTAACAGAGATGTCTTGTGCGTAATTTACTGGTCATCTGCTTTGTCTGTGTTTTCCATGCACATCTTTGCACTTTAAGCGTTTACAGATTGAACAAGCACTATGGTTGCTGTGTGCTGAAATCTGTGTTTTCAGAATTATGTGTATCACAGAAACAGCATATGGCTTGAAAACTAGGTAGTACTATGTCATTCTGTTGCTACTACTCTTCTAGACTTGTACTGCTCCAGTCTTTCTACAGGAGAAAAAAGTCACTGGAGAATGAATTATAGAATTATAGACACTGAATTAAAAATTTTCTGGAATACATCTTGCTCTGTTGAACATGTCTTAGCTCTGGTTCTTGCTGAACCTCTAAAAAAATCCTTTTAAATTTCTAGTTAACAGTTAAAGCTTGCAAAGGAGTCATCATGTTGTATGACTGTACCTGCCCTTTGACTATCACAAGACCAACAAGACCAATCAGTGAGCCAGTGCTTTCAGTTGGTGTCTTGTTTCTGGGGAATGATTTTACTTAGGCTTCTGCAAGGCTTTGAAATGCCTGCATGAACTTCTTTCTCATTTTTGTACTTCATCTCAATTTCTAAATCACAGTCAGCTGGTGCTCAATTTACCTACAGATTCTAAAGATGTACCTAAGTTGTGTTACAGAGAAGCATTTCCAGAGTCTGAATCTAGACAGAAGATCCCAGCTGCTCCCTGACTCCACAGTGTGTGAACACTAGTTGTGGTCATGTCCCTTCTTCCTTCTCTAACTAGTCCCAGTGATTCCTCCCCCTTAGGGTAACTGAGGCACACTCCAGCTTCAGGAGTACCACATAGCGTATCTAGGCAACCAGCAGGACTAGATGTTTTCTTTTTCTGGTAGCTTTGTTTCTGAAGATTATAGTAAATTTCAACCACTCTTTCTGTAACTTTGTACTTCAATAAATGCTGAGTTCAGCTTATTTTGAAGCTGCCAAAGAGGGTGCTTTTTCTATTCACAATTCATGCTGAGTTTTCTGACATCAGCAAGTAAGGAGAAGGCAACAGAAAAGCTTTCAGAAATCAGGCACAAAGTTAGAAGTGCCCTTAGAAGGCATGCAACTTCAGGTAACACAAACATCTGTGCTTCATTTCACTGTTGTAATGGGGAAATGTATATGAGGAATGTCTATCTTTGCTGCACTAAAGGGGAAACCAAGGCAGGAGAAAGAACTTTCTGTTCAAAAAGCTGGAGTGGGAACTATGGAGGAAGCTCAGATTGTTATTTGGGCTTCATCCAACTTGCCTTACTTTATGCCAGGGGAGAGCCTGCATGCATTGGCATTGCTGACACTGGTCCCAGGAAGACAGATGTTCGGTGCAGTTGCTGATTAAAGAAAAAAGACAAAAGAGAAAAAAAATCAAAGGTCTACAGAAGACAGGTCAGGCACCCTGCATAGCTGCATTTGGCTGGCAGAGCCTTCCCGCAGCTGAACTCCCTTGGGGATGTTCTCCTTCCTGCCTCTTTGTCAGGGCATATCCTAGATTACAGGCATTTCGCTCTCTGCACTGTCAGCTCCATCACTCCCAGTGCTCCCACTGGAAATCAGATGAGCTACAGCCTCACCCAGAGCTTTCTGTTTCCCTTATTCCTGGCCACAACAAAAATGGCTCAGAGGCAAGTAGGATTTAGGGCTGTTACTTTGCAGTATGTCAAATAATAAAGGCTCAAAAATCATACCAGAGTCCCTCCAACAAAAAGGACTTTTTAAACAAAAGCTTGGTTATTTGAGCCCTCAGCTTGCATTGCCCTTAGGGAGAGAGGTGTATGCCTGTGTACGAATGCAAGTGACAGTGACAAAGAGAGAAGAATATTTGTGGTGCTCACTGTTCCATATTTAGCTCCTGCAAGCACATCTGTTCACCATGTACCCAGGATTAATGCTATCCCCAAACAGCCTCCCTAACAGTCTCTACTACAGCCACTTCTTCAAAGTGAGCCTACAAAGCAGCAGTTCTCCGCATCAGCTACATCTGTTTCCCAGATTCACACGTCAGTCCCTCTTGCGCATCAAGGAATCTTGTGTCCACCTTATCAAAGTCCTAGGGGCTGCAGGAGGCTAAGACACAGACCCAGAGCTCTTCACCCCTGTACTACTTGCTGATCTGATTTTTCTTTGAGGAAAGATTTTCTCTAACATGATCTCCAGCTCAGCTGAAATCTGGTCTCTCCCTACCTATAAGACCTGTCAGTAGAAACGTTAATGGAAAATACTGTGTAATTTGTCAGCCCAAGCTAGCAATGCACACAGATGTCAGATGTGCCACAGGTAGAAGGTAGGGCACTGAGCTGTTTCATATTTCTGAATGTTCTTGCCAAAGTGCTACATCTTATTTTTCTTAGCAGTTACCACTCAGCAGTTCCTTCGAATCAAAGATGTTTATTTTTTTTACAGCAGTTACATTTCATACTGGATGTGAGACTCGTACTTCCTTTAATCAACAGTGTTTTCAGCAGGAGGGAGGCAGCTGTGGAGCCCACCAAGATCAGAATTAGATGTACAGAAGAAGAATGGACAAGGGTAGATAAAAGGATCAGACAAGGATGAAATTGTATGCCTTAAAAGATTGGCATGAGCCTTAATTTTGTTTCACAGATTACCTGGTAGGTGGAAGGCTATGTCTGTATTACAGAGGGAAATTGTTGTACCCTGTGGACACTTGCTCTCATTCCTGTCATTCTAGCTGTTTTGGGTAGCAGCTTTTTATAAGTGACACTGACTTGGCCATCAGCCATCTGGGCCTGGCTGGTTCTGTACAAGCCCTGAAATATTTGCTGCCATGGTTTCACTGCTGACCTACACTAACGTGCTTAAAGCCAGGACCATTATTTCTCAACATTGGTCAGGTGCGTTTTACAGCAGACCACTGTCCACTCCAATTTCTCTAGGTTTTCTCACATGTATAGGATTCTCTGGGTTTGTCTAAGCTACAGAGCCACAAAGACCTTCTATGCTGTCAGGTCCAAGAGTGTATCTTGTTCAAGTCCCAGATCCACCTGAGGGCGAGACTCAGCCCACAGCTCTTTTAACTTCTCCTGTACCTTGGTTTAAGAGGAGAACTGAGCATATAAATCAGCTGCTTATCCTGAATTACCCCATTCACATCTCTCAGCTGGACAGCAAGGAGCCTCAAGGCAAGCTATGATCAGCTGAAACACAGGCTGATGCATGTCAACACCATGACTGAGTAGTACTTGTGTAATAGAGATGGTGGGGAAAAGAGCACAGGGGGTTGGTTTGGGATCTGTCACTAAGAATTTACCTGCTGCTGTTATTGCTTGTTTTTCTGGGTGATATAAAGGGTCATGTCTGTGATCAGGACTTAAAAATTGGACTAGAGGTACAATTTTTTCCTTTATGTTCTTATTGATGAGCACCACATTTTTATCATTATTTCCTTAGTAATAGGAGAGAGAAGCTTATTGTTGGTTTTGGGTTTTGTTTAATTTCTTTCTTACCTAAATCTTTAGAATAATTTGTGTTCTGTAAGAATAAAAAAAAATCATTTATAAAAGCTTTCACTTATTTAAAGATGTTTCAGACTTATTTAAAGATAAATAAATTAAAAACCCCGTTAAAACCAATCCATGAAAAGTATAAGAAAAGAACTTCAATGTTACTGGGTTTATATACTATGCCTTTTTCTAAAAGGGTGCCTAAAAAACCAGTCCAGTAATGTAAGTAAATCTGGAAGACTCAGAGCTAAATAAAGTTGAAGTAACTATAGGTTTTAAAATGGAATAACATGCAACAAGCCCAAAAGTGGATGTACTCATTTGATTTATGCACACGTAAAAAAAGACCCATTTTGTGTCATTCTGAGAATTTCATCAATATTCAAATAATCTGGCTAGAGACTCAAAATTATTAGCTAGGGAATTTTTGTGTCTATGAAGTCAGGAGCAGAATCTTTATTTCTAAAGTGCTGTCCAGTTTTTGACTCTTTCTTAGCAATTGGTCCTGGAGGAGTAGTTTTTCCATCAACATATTCTGTTTTCTGGAGGGTGAAAACGATTTCCATCCATTTGAAAGCAAAGCACAGTCTGTCAAAACATAGTAACAAGATTTCCCATGCAACACAAACTGAACTGCTCAAGAGCAGGCAACTCAGAGAACTTAAGAATATTTTCAACTCCACAATTGTAATTATTCTGATAACTTCCAATACATGTACTTAGCACTCCAGCCTACCCTTACGGGAAAACACGACCGTCTTTCTCCTTACAAGTCCCTTGAGCAAAACACTTCTCTGCTAGAAAAATGCTGTGTCCTAGTTGGAGACAGATTTCATTCTTGTCAAAAGTATAGGTGGAAGATGGATAATGCATTTCTCAATTGTCCTTCTGTTGCTTTAGCTCGACCTTTTTTTTTCCCTAGGATCTCTCCCAAGCTTCCATTTTCTTAGTGCTCCTGTGTAACCTTCAGGTAAAATCTCAGATCTTCTGAGCCTGTCATGATAGAGTGGGACTAAAATATGGCTTTCAATTTTCAGGGTAAAATTTCAATTAAGCTTAATTAAAAATACATCTTCTGAGGGTGTTTTTTTTTTTTTTTCTCTGAAAGTTTTGTGGTAGAAAAATAAAGTTAGTGCAAATGGAAGAGGAAGATGGTTTCATTCTCTCAATGTTTCTCTCAGAAAACTGTATCGGATGATATCCCACAAAAATGTTAAGTTCATGACATTTTTCACCACTTAGAAAAAGCAATATTGTCCATACTTCTGAATTACTTGTTTGAGAACCTGTAGTAGGTGATGACTCTCTGCAGCTGCTCGGTATAGACATGCTGAGCAACAAAACAATGCTGAGCATGCATTTTGTTCTATGAGAAATTTAATTGCAGAATTAGGAATCTGTAGTCTCCCACAATTTCATTAAATACCTACAAAAACTAACATTGGCTTTTACTAACATTCTTCATGAACAACACATCCGTGCATCAAGTTCATCTTTTGACATGAATTGCCCATCAATGTTTGCCCATACAGTTCACATCTGCCTTCGAGATGTATCCAAGGCATGATTTCTGCGTAAATCACAGAAAAAATGAATATTTGAATAACCATGTTTCAGGGATTTTGAAGTGTTACACACTCAGAGGCGTGTTTTAACCAGGAATTATTTGTGAAATACATATTTGCTTTCTATTTCTTGTTTTAGATCTAGTTCTAGAATAAGATTTTGCAGCAGATGTAATACATGCTGCCAGTGAGAGCAGCCATGTTATACAAGAGCAAGGTTTCTTACAAAATTCAGTACATTTTTTAGCAAGATGACAGCTGTTTTTTCTTGGCATTAGTGATTACAAATCCCCAAGGGAACACTCTGAAGGCTTTATGACAATCCTGGCCAAAAATGTAACTGAATGAGGAGATCAGCATTCACATTCTGCAAAAGCCAATTTGCCAAATACTTGTCATGTTCCATAGTTAGTATTGCCACATGCTGAAAACATGAACAGACAACTCAGTCAAATGGCTGCTGAGCATGTGTCGTAACTTTAACAGCAACCAGCGAATCCATACTAGAACTGGCTGGCTGATAGGACACCAGGCACCTGACTGCCCATGTGGTAAATACCAGCTGAAGAGTTTTGTGACAAACACAATGACCAAGATGAAAGTAGAGTAAGGGTCACAGAGATGTTTAACTACACATAAGTTTGTTTTAGGGGAGTACGTGTGAAAATTGCAAATACCTACCATTTTCTTTCTTTCCTCCTCAATGAACCAGTGGGAGGCCAGCGCACATTTTCCTTGCACTGGGATCTGCTGGAAGATGTGATGGCAGAATTGCTGTCACATTTCAGAATGTGTCCTCAAACATGAGGTCCTCTCCTAATCCAGAGAATGATCCAGACTGCAAGCATTAACTCAAGCACCTGGGCTTGTGACTCAGAGGTTTCTGAAAGTCAGCTCAGGGAACGTATTGCTACTACTCAAATTGCTACAGCTTCTGTGATTCATTTCAGTGACATGATTTCAGTGCAGCAGAGCATTAAAATATTGAAGTCTTTGGGCTTTGAGGGTCAAAGAGAAGAGACTTCTCAGGGGCTTGACTTAGAATCTGAGTTGTCTCCTTTTTGCTATTACCCTAGAAACTGAGCTGTGCTCAGAGAGGTAAACAGGATCAGGCTCCAGGGCTCCAAGGAAGAATAGCTTCTCAGTCAGGTTTCTGCCAGGAACCTGGAAGCCTAGTACAGAAGCTATTTCACCCTGAGAATAGGTCTTACCTTGGTCACAGCTGCTCCCACATGCTGAGAGGGAACATCTGTCTCTGACAGATTTAGCAGTGGAAAAGTTAAGCTCTAGCCTTTATGATTAATATTAGGCTGAATTTGGTAAAAATATGGTCAAGACAAACTTATCTGGGAATACATTGCCATGGTCGTACAGCTTTGCTTGGTGGCTTGAATCAGAGCTTGCTGTGCCATGTGGGGCTGGGCTGCTGGTGGGTTGGTCCATATCTCTAGCAAAGTAGCCATGCCCTGAAAATTTTTCTTGCAAAAATTACCTTGACAACTGAGGTTTAAATTCTCTTGAGACTGATGTCCCTTAAGCATTATGCATTAGAAGATGCACAGGTACAAAACATATACTGGTTAATATTTTGTTGAGATTCTGTGGATGATGCTGATGACTGAAATCCTCCATATACCCACATCCGTAGAGTTCTCTCTCCTTGTCCTGGGTTCAGCAGTAGCAGTCATTTTTCTCCTTCTTAGTAGCTGATGCAGTGCTGTGGTTTTTGACTTTCAGCCTTGGAACAGCACTGATAACACTGATGTTTTCAGTTGTGGCTTAGTAATGTTTACTCTGACCAAGGACTTTCTGAGTCTTATGCTCTGCCAGGGAGGAGGGGAAGACAGGAGGAAGCAGAGACAGGACACCTGACCCAAACTAGCCAGAGGGGTATTCCATACCACAGCACGTCATGCCCGCTATATAAACTGGGGGCAGTTACCCGGAAGGGTTAGATCACTGCTCTGGTCAGTCTGGATATCGGTCGTTGGGTGATGAGCGGTTGTATTCTCTTCCCTTGTTATTTCCTGTATCATTATTATTATTGGTGGTAGCAGAAGTGGTTTGTGTTATACCTTAGTTACTGAACTGTTCTTATCTCAACCCATGGGAGTTACATTCTTTTGATTCTCCTCTCCATCCCTCTGGGAGTGGGGGGAGTGAGTAAGCAGCTGTGTGATTCTGGGTTGCCAGCTGGGCTTAAACCACTATACTCCTTCTCTGTGAATTACACTTAAATGGTCATTAGAGCTGAATATGTCTCTTTTTGGCAGTCACCTAACATTTTTGCCTGGTAATGTAGAAACTAAGGACGTATAATGGAATGTGTAAGATCTATGTATAGTACTTTTGGGATTATAGGGGAAAAGAAAAGGTTTCATGTTCTGGCCCTTATTAATTAGCTATATTGTGTCCTTTCTTAAACATAAATGAAAGATAAAAGACGTGAGGTTTATGAACAAGGTCATTAGTGTACCAGATTTCACTCATTAGATCTGTTACATTGCTTTCCAACTTACACAACTGTCATTAGAAAAATCTATGAAGTGGAATGATTACAAATATGCCATCTTTTAAACCATCTCTACTTCTAATTGCAAAACAAAAAATACTGATACTTCAGTGCTATAATGGAATTTACTTTTGTGTGTGTATTTTTCTTTGTGTTAGAAGTGCAAATTAGAGGACCTTCCTGAAGCCAGGGGGTGGGGAGAGAGAAGAGGAAATTGTACCACTCAGTGCAATTTGCAATTTAGCTGCAAATCCTGAAGCATTGCTTTAATTTAGTAACCTTGTTAGGACCAAGTTAATATTGCAAGCTAATACAGCTCTTTCTTCTCCTTACTAGACTTCCAATTTCACATCTGATTTGAAGTGACAGTGAGAGGAAGCATAAGATATTTCTCATTCTGTATGGACTCCTTGTTTACAGAAGAGTGATGAAGATGCTATTAAGCACAAAAGGGACCACCATATGCCCGTTTTTCATTGTATTGTTTGGCAGCAGCTGTTGAAATACCATTATTAGGTGAGTTGCAGCTATTTTACTGAACACTCAGATGTTTTGTTTTGGTATCCTTTTTTGTTAACCTTTCCCTGAAGAAAAAAAACGAAGGAATTTTCCCCCAGGGCAGATTGGCACTGGTTCCGGGGTTTTTTTGCCTTACTTTGAGCATCGAGCAGGACCACTTGTCAGGGCTCCTCTGATCCCTACTGGCTGTGTTACTGCCTACTGCTCATGCATCACGAAAGTGGCCCCTCATGTCCTGCAGCTGGGGGGAGAAGGCTTTTTTTCCCCCAGGTAGGGCCTGTGTGTGTTCCCAGAGTTTTTTGCTTTCCTATGCAGCCGAACACGGGAGGCCAATCAGCAATAATTTTCCAATGCCTAATGCATAAAACTCAACTACCAGCAAGCTAAATTCCACAAAAACCTCAAATAAAGGCGTACACATGCAGGAATAATCCTCAACCCAATAAGTAATGATCCTGGCAAAGCATTGGCATGAGTTTTTCTGATAGAATGAGTCCCTGGGCAGTATTAGAATGTAAAAGGAGAATTGAGAAATATTTATGTGCTGGGCAGATGCTGACTGCTGCTGGGCGTACAACTGGCAATTACATTTTAACAAGAGAATAGGCAATTAATTTTTTTCCTATTCATTACTGTGCAAAACGATAACAAATATTTGAATGGTAGTGCTTAACCACCAGCTGGATTTATGGATTATTGTGTTTTGAAAACAGATATTTTTGCTATAGCATGCTGCAGATGTCTGTGAGTGAGACATGTCATTTGTGTACAAGTAGGAAAGGTAGAAAACGGGAAGGGCCTGGGGCTATACTGAATATAAAAGACAGAATTGTTGAATTCCAGAATGGAAGAGGAAGAAAAACAGCCTCGCATTTTTCTTGCATCCTAGGGTTTTCTGTTGTTAGATGGATTCTCCTGTGAAAGGTACTACTGTGTCATTTAAATTGAAGTAGCAGAAGGTAATTTTCTGAAAGAGGAAAGGTGCTAAACTGTAGATGACTTCTTGCACAAGGGCAAGTGCATGAGTGACTTCACCCACAGAAGCAGCCCTGGGCAGGGAGCTCACTTCAGCAGCCCCACAGCTCAGTCTTCCTCACGTCTTCAGGAGGCCATTGAAAAACAAGCTCTGTGGAGCCTAGTTTTATAGCTGAGGTAACCTCTTTAGTGTCTAGAAACCTTTCATCAACCCTGCAGGTATACTGAAACCACTGCCTGTTCTCCCTGTTTGTTTTCTTCACAGATTTGCTGTGCTTCCACATTTGTTTGTCTGTCTGCTGTGTGGTTTTTTGGTTTTGTTTTGGGGTTGTTTGGGTTGTTAGGGGTTTTTTTCCCAATATTGGGAACAAGACCACATTTTGTTCCGGGTTTGTACAGCACCTATAGAGTTGAAGTCCATGACTAAGGACAAGGATAACAGGGTTTCAGCCAACGATCACAATCTTAGCTATTATTGCAGAGGTAGCAACTGCTGCTTGTCTTCTGAAGATAAAAATCTTTTAGGTCTTCTCTACCTGTTTCTGTCGAGTACAGCCAAAAGATGGCAGCATTTTACTCAGCATCGGTGCGAGCCTTGCAACTGCTTACAGGCTGCAACTTAACACCATGTCTGAGATGAAGCAAAACACGCAGCTTCTAATGGAGTAGTCACGATTTCTTATAAAACTTGCTAAATATAAACCATACCAAAATGCGTTTAATACCATAAGTAAGAATAATTACTTCCATGGAAAAATATTTTTTCAATCATTTTACTTAAAACTGTGTAACCATTGTTTTAGGAGGTTGGGAACACCATGGGGGTTTTTTAGTGTGGCCAGATTTATTTTCTGCATACTTTTGTGTTTCTCACCAACTCACAGCTGTAGTTAGACCTGAAATTCAGTTTCGTTAACTTTGGACATGTGAAAGGGGAGGCGTGGGGAATACTGAAAACTGCATAAAAGCTGCAGTGAAACCAGTAAAGAGTTTTTGTTTAATACTCATCACTTCCAGCAAACTTTCTATTCTTGTGAGATGCAGATCAGCGTTATCTCAATCACAGGTGTGCAGAAAGTGAGGCAAATGGAGTTATCCAGCTTCTTAAAAGGTGCCTTCTTGGCACTCTTCTTGCGTATCTGCAGACATTTTTACAAGTGCCACAAAGCACCTCCATACCTGTAGGTGTGAAACACATCTGAAAACCCAGCCTGAACTAACTCATGATGCTGTACTACAAGTTTATGCGCATAATTACCTTTGCTGCTGGACCACATTATAAAGGGAGCTCTCAAAACCTCACAAGTAGCTTTAAAAAATAGGTAGCTTTGCAGACACTATTAAAAACATCAGGTTATATCTTAATTTTGTAAAAATAATGATTTTTTAATTTTTTTTCTCCGAAGTTTACATACACTAATGGTTTTGCTAAAGTGCTTGCAGTCAATTTCCCGCTATCTGGCAACTGCATGTAGGTAAAATTGCTAATCAGTGCCTGGAATACATACACTTGATTAAGTATACCTAGATTGAAAGGTATTAGTGTACAATAGCGGTAACATTGCTGATGTTTTGTCTTAAAGCCTTTCTCAGTCACTCAGCTAATTCAGATGAAGGGACAGAAAACATTCTTCTTAAATCTGTTGTTTGTCTTCAGGCTCAAAAAGCCTCCTGGGTACTGGTTGACATTTTGAGGCCTATCAGCCTAATTAGAAGGGCTGGAATTTCAATCTGTAAATGTAGCCTGAGTGATGTGTGCTGAATACTTCATCTCTGATGCCTGGTAGGTGTCTGCACTTGCTGCTGTTGAGTCAATGGACCAGTGCCCACTGTCAGCATGTGTGAGTGTGTGTCTGTACTCACAGCAACAGCACTTCGATGCAAACTGTTCAGGGGGCCTGGGTTATCCACTGATATATGCATTTATCCCCTAGGTTATCCATCACTATCACTACAGAGCCCCTATGGGCTCCATGGTAAAAGGCTGTCACCAGCACCATGCAGTAAGTCTCTTTGTTTGCTGGTTTTCATCATCTTTTAACACCGTAGCTGGGAAAAATGTTTTCAGCTTTAAACAAATGGCAGGCTGTATTACAGCAAAGAACACAGTTTAAAGACGATTAGCTAGTTCAGCCTGAGCTAAAGCTGCTGACACTAACTAGCAATGGGTTTCAAGCTTTTCAGGAAATCATTTCACAAGAAGCTACAAAGACAGCTCACTACCAAAAATGCTCTTCATATTTTCTTTATAGCTGTACTTCATTAAAAATGAGTGTTCTGTGTAAGAGGCTGCTCAACCCCTTTTATCTGGTAAAACTTGCTCAAGTGTACTTGATTTTTACATCTTCGCTATAGGGAAACTGGAAAGATGTATCACCGAGGCAGATGGGAGCAATGGTGTGAGTAATTGCTGCCTGTGGGGCAGAAGAAATGAGGCGGATCTGGAAGTCCTCATCCCTTACACTGTGACTTAGCCAAGATGAGATAATAGTCTGCTCTTCACTCCTCAGAGACCTGATTGTACCATCACTTACCTTTGAGGCAATGAGGAATAATGGCAATGGTGTGAGGAGCTTTGGCCATCTGAGGTTAAGCAGTCAAATTGTGGGCTGCTGAGGGGATGTCAGGAAAAATAAGCAAGGTTATGAGTTCCAAAAGGGCTAATAAAACAAACTGAAACAAACAGATATTAGGCAGCTTTCTAAGCCATCCATTGCTTTTAGTTTGGTTATTTTTAGCTGCCAAAGCAAAGCTGAGAGTAGCTGTCTCTGTTACTTACGCTGAAATCACAAGTAAGGTCCTGGCACACAGAGTTAATCCATTTGAAAATAATCCACAACACAGAAAATATTGTCTAGAGATTAGTTTATGGCCAGCGATCATACAGAGCCTGTCCATTGTGCCAGCCTCAGCCTCCACTGGGAATCGAAATGAAGCTGTGGATTAGGATTGTTAGATCTCAAAGCCACAAATGACTGGAAAGAAAGCAAAGCTGTGGATTCACCTCTCCCTGCACCACTGGTTTGAAGGCATGCACTATTCTTTCTGGAGACTGCAGAACTGTTCTGCTCCAGTGTGGTTTTTCTTCTAATTGCAAGCTAATTCCACCCTATCCTGAATATGAATGGCACTAGAGTTGATTGAGAACACATACGCACTGAATACAATTTGCCTCCATGTTTCTACACCCATACTTATAGGAAGCCTCCCCCTGCGATCCACTGGCCAGGCAACAATCTGAGAAGGTAAAATGGAAAATAAAATTATTCTGAAATGTTTTCCTGTGCCACAGTTTTGTGCCTGTATATTTCTACTGAGTAGTATCAATTTGACTGGGACTCCTCCAGAAGCGCTTTGCTGCTCCAAGCCTCTGTTGGAGTCAGTGCTACAATGTACATTGAATTGGCTGGAGGCAGTTGAGTATGCTTTAAAAAAATAAGGTTTCCATCCAAAGAAAGGTTTGTTAGGACTTTGGCTGCAACATCCAAATGCATCAGAGACCTTTGCTCCATATTCACCACAACCAGAAGGTTTCCAAACGGAATCTTAGACATCAGTGTTTGATGGGAATTTTCTCAAGCCACCTTGTGGCTGGTTTTGCATCCACCCAGAATGGTGCCAAGTCAGACAGTGAGTGGCTCGCACTGACTGGTGTCTCATAAGCTAGCAGTCACTTTACACAGTGCAGTGAAGAGCAGGGCAGAGATGCCTGAGCTAGTTCTCACACTAGCAGTATTATTATAGCCATATTACCATCATTGAGTTAGTTAGCTCTAACTCCTCACTGCAATGGAAACATTCACATAGAAGACAAATCCCATTTGCCTCAGTATAAGACAATGGTTCCCACCTGAACAAGCTCAGCTTGAGGAGTCTTCATCTATGCTGGAACCATCCTTGGACTCCTGGATTCATTCTTGAGGGCATCTTTACCTTTTGCATTGAATGGAGCGTGGTTTAAAACAAAAGCATAATCTTGAAATCCTCCTCCATGAAGTGTGTGTGCGCATCCTTTGAGCATCCTCTCTTCATGTGCCGTGCTCCTCAGTGCAGAGACACAGCTTCAGTGGGAAAGTGGAGGTGCATGGAGGTTGCTTCCACCCTCCTTGGTGGTGGAGGGTTCAACTCCAAGCGCTCTGTTAAGCTGGAACTTCTCACACCTTCTTCTTTGTGATTCCTTTTTGGTAAATAAATACAGCTGAATGAGGTCATGCCTGAATGAGGTGAAAAAGGGCAAATGGTTCCTACGTCTGTACCACTACCTTTTCTTGCATGAGCTGTAGCTGTTGCTTCGGGCAGAGGCACGCTGGCCTCCTTTCATGCCACTTCCCATCCTGCTGGCAAAGTCACCTATTTGGCAGCATCCTGCTACTGTGAAAAAGCAGCTTCTGCCAGGTGCCCCACTATATGCTGGCTGCTCACTCCAAGGCACAGTGGAGAAACATGTGCTACAGCTTGCAGAGCTCCACACACCTGGCACAGTATGGACACTGAGAATACAGATGACTGGCAGAATATGGGGCAAAGAGAAATGGGACACCAACACTTTCTTTTTTCTGAATTTGAAAAGAAAACTTTATAAACATTCCTCAGTTCCTTCAAATGACAGCAGTAGGTTCCAGCCTGCAGGAGGTCTGCGTTTGTGTTTCATTTCACATCAGGGGTATGCTTTTCAAGGAAATAATCTATCTCAATAATCACTATTTAAATACACTTCAGTTTGCATTGCAGATAGATCTCTCAAAATGTACTCTTGCAGATGACATGAAGCCAAAAGACACACAGCCAGAGCACACCTAGCATACCTGGTCCACAGTATCCCCCCAAAATGCAAATGGTCTGAATATGAGATACTCAAATCCAGTTGTTTCCTTCTGCCGGACTCTTCTCGTGCTAACACAAAGCCAAATGCACTTGCTCCCAGTCCTGGCCCAGGCATGTGAAACGTGGAGGGGATGGGAATCCTCATCCATCTCTGCGCTCAGCCACTTCCGCCACCCAGCTCTCCCCCTGTGTGTGTGCAAAACAGAGTGTGTCCCCTGGACAGGGACTTCACACCTGAATTCTGATGGAGCTAGCCCAGCATGAGCACCATTTACAGCCCTCAAAAATACAACTAAAATACACATTACAAACTCTTTCATCCTGACAAATTCTGGAAAATTCCCAAATCAGGAAGGAGCTCTGTATGGGTTACAGGCTGTGTAGGAACTGGTCATCTGATGCATGCTGCACTTCAGCAGCCAGTTTTATCCATCATCTGAGTCTTGGGATTTTCCATGTTTATACATGGAAGAGGAAAACATCTCTTTAGGAACCCTGTTTGGTTTTTACATTTAGAGTTTATTTTAATCTAAATAGCCGACCTCATAGCTACTTGTTGGAATAATATATACTAGACTTACATTTAGTTTTGTTCTGAGACACAAGAAAAAGAGCATGCAACTTTGAAAATCTGATAGAGTGTAGACATTTTTTCTTTCTCTTCTAAGCTGTAGCCAAAACAATAGTTTTCTTGACCATTGCAATACTGGTACTAATTTAATTTGTCTAAAATAAGCCTCTCATTTGACTCATATTTTCCACTAAACTGTGGGAAAACATTTACAACACAAGATGACAAATAATGCTGGAGAGACAGAGAAAATTAATTACCAGGAACAGAACCACCTAAAAACATCACCGGAAAAGAGCCTATTAGATTGTTGAGTCCATTTCTTGCTTTCCTCGGAAAACCTATTATTTTAGCCTCTCTCATAACGTGGTATAATTCTATCTTCAAACTGATTGGTTTGTCCCTTTCAAATGGCTGAATAGAAACCCACTGCTTCATAGGCACCTGATCTTATGCCAGCTTTCCTCTTTTACATAAATGTTTAATTTTCCCATGTTATCTACCCCACTGAAGTAGTTTAACAAAGCAACTGTATCCTTTCTCAACCTTTGCTTTCCTTGACTATATAAACTATGGATATTTAAAGGATATCTATCCCTTCAGTGGATCTTATCATGGATGGCTTTACTTACTGCAGTGCCAACTGCAGTAAGTAAATGCACGAACTGTTTAGGACAAAGATTAAACTGCTAGAACCCAGGAGCAGTATAGATAACTTCATGGATTGACCTAATACATCTCTCATCTGGCACTAATCAGATTAGTTTCTGCCATGTTTTTTTGACATAACATCTTTCAAAGAGTTTTTAAATTTTCATCATAAACAATTTGCATTATTGACATGATAGCTTTGATATCTTACTCCCATTCATCGTCCTGGCACCACCCGGAGGTGGAATATGGCTGCAGATATGGGTGGGAATCAGAATGGAATTTTATGAAAGTGATGTCTGAAATGAGGCTAGAAGAACACCCGGGGCTTCTGAAGTTTTGTGAACTCTCATGTCCCATGGGAAATGTGTTAACACACATATTCTGTTCAAAAAGGCTGAACAGAAGGCTTTTTTACTACTTAACTCCATCAATATGAACTTAATGCTTCAAACGTGCAATAAAAATGTGTCTGCACTGTAGAACACATAAAATTTTACCAGGATCATGTAAATAAGAGCAGAGATAACAGATGCATAAATAAACATGGTATCATGGCATTCAATTTTCATTTGGCAGCTATCTCAAAAGCTGTTCTGTGGGAAAGTTATCACACAAGAAGCCCTTACTAACCCACATAAATAAATCTGTCAGGTTCCAGTTTGCCTTGTTACTGATATAAGTTGGACAATTGCCATCTCAGAGAGCAGACCTGGGCTCTCAGTGTTATTACCAAGTTCCCTGCTTTGCGCTGAGGTGTGTGGTGGCTCTTGGGAGGGCAGGGTCTGTCCATGGGAATACCGACAGCAGGGGTTTGATGCCCCAAATTCACAGCAAGTCCCCATCCGACTGTCAGCTGTTTTCACAAAAAACCTTCTTTCTGTATGATGCCTTGTCTCTTTCTCTCAGATGAATACATGTACATGAAATTGAGTATATTTTTTCAATTAGCTGTCTCTGTTTAGAGTATTCAGTAGCTTCCTTCAAGACATCTTAATTAACATGCAAATGCAACATTAAAAGTTATAACTCCAATAAACATACCATTCTTTTGTAGTAGAAAAGTGAGAAAAGTCAGAAATACATAAAACCAGTCCTCACTTCTTTGAACTTGCATCATTTGTGGTCAGGGTTTGCAGGTTTTGTCTTTGTCCAACAATGAAGCATTGTAAAAGAGCGTTTGTGGATATGACCTTGCATAAGGTGAAAAACTGGAATATTCAGGTTTTTGTCTCCCTGCAGAAGGAGGGAGAGGAACAGACAAAAAACTGTTTTCCCTTAGTAGAAAAGTACACAGGACTCATGAAACTGTATCCTGTAGGCTGTAACAGGACAATGTACATTTGAGAATACAGCAAATGGTGGCTGTAGCAGAGATTGTTTGAAAGCTCTTTTTATGAGAGTTATAAAAAGCTGGAGTCAAGAAAGAGGGAGGAGGTCATAGCGCATATCTTGTTATCCAACAGCTGTAAGCTGCATATTGATCTCATTTTGAGCAGTGATAAACAAAGCCATGGACACAGTTGAGACAGATTGCAGAGTCTGACACAAACATGCATCAGTCATTATTCAGGATCTTATGCTAGCAATACAACCGCAGTTAAGAGGGAGCTGGGTGAGGCCGGAGCTTTGAGTGGGCTTTATTAAGGAAACAAATTTGAGACGCTGCTTGGAGAGTGAGATTTCCTTTTGCAGAACTTTGGACAAACATGCAGGAAGCCACAAAAAGTGCAAAGCGGCATAAGCAAAAAAGGAAATGATAAATTTTCAGCCAAACAGAATTCAGAATAAATTAAAAAATAATTTGAAAATATTTTACTTTTTCTTTTTTTTTTTTTTTACTGTACCTTGTCTTCTTTCTTTTTCACTTTATTTTTTCATTATTTACTTTTTTTTCCAGTCCTCACTTCACAGGAGCAGTTCATTAGGGCAGTCGGAAGCTAGTGGATATTCAGACTTTGTCATCTGTCACGACAAAGTCAGTGTATGAAGTCTCATTAAAGGTAAGATTGGTGTCAGCTGTTGCTGTTCACTTTCTGTGAAGTTTTGCTTTCTGATACTAAATTAAGAGGAGCACACAGAAGAGAGAGCAGCATGAAATATAACTTGTAGAGACAATTCCAGAGATTTAAAATAGAAAGTAAAATCCTATAAAGCATTCTTAGATTCTTGTCAAATATCAAACAAGTCATACTTTGCAATTCATCTAGATGCTCATACCCTAAGGGATCTATGTTCAGCTGAAATAAAGAAAACCAGATGCTAACCCACATGTAAATGCTGCATGAAGAGCACATATTCTAAAGGTTATTTGTGTCCTTTTTTCTTGGTTGCTTTATAATGTAGCTGGAATCCCATGGGGCTCAGATTGAACATAAACATATAGGCTGTTTATGCTCAGCTTCCCCTGTGGTATCCCCTACTCTGGCTACCTTGCTTGCAGCACCTACAAAACTTCACTTTAGGAAGTCTGGGATTATCAACATGATGATCTACATGAGAGTACCCAGATATGGTGGCACACCTCATTTGAAGAAAACTTTCACAGGGAGGTCTAAGAAAATGTCTTACAAGTAATCCTGCCAAGCTCAGCAAAGTATCTTGAGAAACTCCTGTACCGATAAATAGCCTAGTACGATCTGTAGTATTTGAATATGAAGTGTTTTCTGTTACCTCTATAAACCACCTTTACTCTAATGTGAATACCCATGATAAGGTGTATCTCATTCACTTTAGACATCTATAATAAAAGCAGTAGTTAGAGATGTAATTGTACATAATTATTTATTTCAGTCTTATATATATATGCAATAGAAAAAGAATGATCTAGAAAAGCCTATTTCTCTCTATTTATCACAGGGAATATGCTCAGGTAAGCTCATCAGCACAGCAGATGTCCAGCATGAGCTAAAGTGAGCCTCATCCCATATGTCCACTAACTCCTCTGCAGTCTAGTATTTTCAAGTCCTTACCTCTTTTGTTAGACAACTGATCATTCTTGCTGATTTCCTTCTAGAACTGTTTTGCCTCAGTTTAGATTTGATCTCACATATCCTTTTGTTTGTTAGACAGATATTAATTCTGCAGTACTTTCAGACACCAGCCTTGCAGAACGCTTGCTGGTGGTCTGTACTAATTTCCACCTGACAGTTATGAAGGTACTTTTGACTTACAACAGGGTGAATGTGAGCCAATTAATTAAACCCTATTAAATCAAATTAAACCAAAAGTCAGCTTTCCTGGTTTCTAATTATTTGGAAGAGCTGACTAAGCAGCCGTGTTTGGCTCAGTGCATACTTACTCACTTCAGACAAGGCTGATAAGTAGATTCAATCACTTTTGCTATATTAAAAATCTTCTTTGAATAGCAAGATGTACTTTTCAAAGTTACTGTAAGTAGCACTCAGTTAAAAAAAAAAAAAACTTTCAAATCTTTGGCTTTCTCACATATTTAAATTGCAAGGTAATACTCTGCATCCCGCAGCACCACGGAAGTATCAGAAGCAGTACAAAGGTGGTAGCACCCATGAAGTTTGTAGATATAGAGCTGGTGTGAGAATCGTTTTGCTACTCAGCAGTGTTGACTTTGCTTTGCTCTGTCTAGAGCTTTCGGAAAAAAGTACCCATGTAGCAAGGAGTCTTTTTGTGGAAGTGAATACCCTTAAGGTCTTTTTGCTCAAGTACTTCTATGATATGATTCACATGTGTGTTTAGGTGATGTCATTTCCACACAAGATCCTTGTCTCTAAATTGGAGAGACATCAATTTGATAGGTGGACCACTCAGTGGATAAAGAACTGGCTGGATGGCCG
>JANHGB010050555.1:29228-68564 GCA_026283785.1 Coracopsis vasa | reverse complement strand
TTTTTCATTTTAATTCAAGTGCACATATCCCAGCTCCTCAATTTCCTACCTCCCGACATTCCCTCCTCTCCTCCAAAACCAGAAAGCTGCCTCACTCTTGCTCTCCAACACCACACGGTGCCATCTCAGCCACAAGGACCTTGTCCCAGGGAGCAGCTACTTTGCCCATATGTGAGCCAGACCAGAGTGAGACAGTGGCTTCACATCAGTGCAGCAAGTGGAGGATCATGGGAGACTCCTGAAGGTAGCGTGGGATGGAGCAGGGCTATCCAAAGTGGTGAAAGGGCGTGCTGGACCAGTATGATGATAAGTACCCTGAGACATTACTTGTGTTCCAGTTAAAGTGCTGCTGCCTGCTTAAGTGCCACCTGAAAGACTGAGGATGGTACTTTTGATGCAGGTTGCTTCCTTAGGTTTTATTGAACCTTTAATGGTGGAAATGCCTCTATAGAAAACACATTCTCTAAGCTGGGGTGAAAAGTTTGGTCCAGCAATGAGCTAGCTGGGATTTCTTAGCAAAGTAGCTGTCCAGTCTGCATCCTTGCAGTACAGCAGCAATGCTAATGAAGATCAAAGAGAAACAGCTCTCAGCTTGTTCTGGCTGGAGTATGAAGGTTGAAATGTGACGAGGATCTGCAGACTGGAGCAAGGACAAAGGAGGAAAAAACTCATTGAAGATGTTAGAACAAATCAAAGGGGTATGAAGGTGCCAGGAATACTTTCAGATTGGCAGTTTTTTAACCTGCATCACTCTATTAAAGATTGCCTGTGGCAATGTTTCTACTGTGTTTAGGTGGGGAAGCAGCATGCACTTAAAAATGAGAACAGCAAGGTTGTTGGGACAAAAGCTGTTTAGAAAAGATTGCTTCTAAACCACAGGTTGATAAACTGGTGAAACTAATTACACAGTGTGACTGCCTGGAAGCTGGTTCTAGTCCTGAGTGTCTATCACAAATATGCTACTATTGTCCTTGGGCCCATGGCTCTTGGCTCTTCCTGGCCTTAATGTAGTCTCTCTTTTCTCAGAAGAACTGCAATCTTTGTTGTCTCTCTTCAGCCACATGGGCTTTCAATGTGCAGAACACTTCTGAAAAGGTGGAGCAGGTTAACTGCCTTCAAGTACCACATGGGTAAGAAGCCCACTCCCTACTCCTTTCTTGAAAGTTTCCTTACTTAACCATGGGCTAAGAGCAGGCTGTGCAACAATATCACCCACTGCAATGAGAAAGACAAAGTATATTCACCTGTATATCTTCTAACTCTGTGTACACCTTCCAGAACATCTATGGAAATTGTAATGAATTGCTTCAGCTGCAACTCATTCAAGACCTTGACTTCCTTGGCTGGAAGTCTGAGGATAGAAACCTACTTCCTTTCTTCCTCTACATTTCCTTTGGAAATAGGTTTGAATGAAAGATACTGACCTAATAGGGTGGAAATTTCAGCTGCATTCCTCCCAGCCTGCCTGAACACAGACTCCCTGTTATGAAAATACACATATTCCCTTACCTCTCCATCCTGTAGAAATGACATGCTTTCTGCTCCTTGAAGCAAAGTCTGACTTTGAAAGTGGAATGTGAATGAAGAAGAAAAGCTGCAGTGGCCCAGCCAGTGCGGCTGATCAGAAATAGCTCCAAATTGTCCATACAGCCTCAAATTTGTGTCAGGTCTTCAAAGATGGAGTTGGGAGGTGACCATAGTGCTCTGTTCAGGAAACTGTCCTAGGTTACAGAGCACTCAGGGAGGCTGACACAAAGCAAATTGACTCTTGGATTTCATGATAATTATCTGCCTCTTAGGAGAGAGGGTCCGCTCTTTTTACTATATACTTTTGTAAGTCATGAGGAGGAAAGATGGATTATGCTTGTTACTTCTTTGAAATCTTTGCTTCTCCCTTTTTGTCTAGCTTCACATCCAGTGCTTATAAGAGACAGGGGCTCTTTATTTTGAAGAACTAATTGCAAAGCATCACTTAAAGCTAGAGAGCTGCATAAATGCTGATGCTAGCAGTCACACTGCCTGAGTCTATACTGCTAAATAAATCAGAGCCAAGATGTAGTATCGAGTACTGCTTTGTAACTGAACTACTTTGATGTCAGCACTCTCCCCACCGTGGTTTGGCCTGTGCCAACTAGTGGTTTCCAGGATAACATCCTGACACTGTTTGGGAGATAGCTCAGGGTAGCAACCATTCCCAGCGGACAACATGGACACAACTGTACCAGGTTAGGCTGTGCCCAGTGTCCTTCAACAGTGTTCTAGCAGTCTTTGCACCAAGGCTGTGCAACACACATCCTGTTTCACAGGATGTGACTCCACAGGAAGCCCTCACTGGCCAGGCTTGTGGCAGGACCTGTGGACCCATGGATAGAGAAGCCCATGCTGGAGCAGGTGTGCTGGCAAGAGCTGTGAACCTGTGGGGGATCCATGCTGGATCAGCCTGTTCCTGAAGGGCTGCACCCCATGAAACGAACCCACACAGGAGCAGTTCGTGAAGAACTTCAGCCTGTGGGAAGGACTCACATTTGAGAAGTGCATGGAGGGCTGTCTCCTGTGGGAGGGACCCCACGCTGGAGCAGGGACACAGCCTGAGGAGGAAGGAGTGGCAGAGACAATGTGTGATGAACTGAGCACAACCCTCATTCCCTGTCCCCCTGTGCTGCTCAGGAGGAGGAGGTAAAGAAATTGGGAACTAAGTTGAGCCTGTGAAGAAGGGAAGGGTGAGGGGAAGGTGTTTTAAGGCTTGTTTTTTATGTCTCATTATCCCACTCTGACTTGATTGGCAATAAATTAAATTAATTTCACTAAGTCGACTCTTTTTTGCTTGTGATAGCAAGATAGTAGGCAAGTAGCCAGCACTGAGATTCAGAAAAGCCTGCTGGAGTCATAGGGGGGTCTTAGATAACCAAGACAAACCATTACAATCTAATTTTCTTTCCACAAACACTTCCTCTCCTCTCCAGCTTCTAGTCCAACATGGTGAAAGATCTCAAGCAACCTTACCCCTTTCTTAGTTATATGAATGTATTTGGTAAAGGGGACAGGCCATATTTCCCATGCACCTGCATTTAGATAGGCTTGCTTTGCATTCTCCTGATAGGTGTGATTGGCAGGGGAAGAAGCTAGATTTAGCTAGGGCTCCTTTCTAAAAATAGGTAATCAATTTCAGTTCAAGCCTCTCAGGTTATAGGGAAAGAAAATGATTCTCCCTGGGACCATAATGAGCTTGGATAATCAGTTTTCCTGTTCAAGAGCAATGAATCTAAGGGTTTAAAAGGAGTGTTATTAAAAGGAATAAAATGGCAACTCACTGGTAGGCCTGTTTACTAAATTCAGCAGTAGAACCTGAAAGCTTCTTGGTAAAGTAGCCCACTTCCCTGTTCTGCCCAGAGCTGAAAGAGTCCATTGTTGATTTGCAAGGAGATGTTGCTCTTAAACCTCTCTCATTGTTTCCAATTGCAATGATCCCATCTCTGATGCTAGGTGGCTGCTCTTGACAGCTTCAGTCCATGAAGCCTTGGTTCTGTCAGAAAGGAGTCCATAGGAGAGGAGACCCTAAGTGAAAGAGAACCTTGAGGAACAGACCTTTTTTTCTTTCTTTTTATTTTCATGCTCCATGGCTCCTTTGCTTTACCACTATCAAGGGGAATACCACAGGTAATTCCTAACCCTCAAAACCACCATTCTCTCTTGATCGATAAGTGTTCTAAATACCTTTAAACTTAAGACACAATTGTATTTCAACCCCAGTCCCTCAGAGTGAAATCCCTGAAGTCAATTCACCCCCTTTGTTGTGATCTCTAGCCACTTCAGGCAGTGATGGATTTCTCTTTTATCCCATTATAGGCAGGATCAGCAGTAAGTACTCCATTCTTTTAGGAATACTGAGCTTACCTCAGGATAGATACAGCTCTGAATTTAAGTTTTATTTCAGTGCAAGCTCTGCAGCATAAGGATTGAATTTAATAGCAGGCTGAAGACTCTGATAAGAGTTCATGCAGTGAATATCTCCTGTCCTTACAGTGTTACCATTTCTTTAATGAGCCATTAAAAATCATTCACAGTGGAGATGCCAAAGGTTGGATTTGTTCAGGATAGCATGAGACAGGCAGAAGTCAGAGGGTTAAATGAAAAGAAAGAAAGAAAATAAAGATTGGATGGAGAATAGGAAATCTTTATTAAAACTGATATCCTGCAAAATGATCTGTGCCTCTACTGCAGGATGAATAAGCCTAAACTGGGAAATACCTATTACTGTAAGAGAAACTAGAAGGTATGAGGACAGTGCTGCAGAAGCTTAGATGCAATTGGTCCCTTCTATTTCAAACTGCTTTAGTATGATTATATTTCAAGTGCATTGACTGTTTATAGTTAACTGAAACAGTTCTTAGATAGCTATTTTGGTGAATATTTTAGGTAAACCAGAGAAGAACCCTTTTGTTTTTTCCAAGCTCTGCCTGTCAGATAAAAATACTGGCTCAGAGCTGCCACCCGATGACCAGACCTTGTAAAATCACTTAAATCCAGGCTACCAATGTTGCGAAGTGCCGAGTTCAGGGAGAATACAGCAGAGACCAACTAATTTCCTACTGCATAAAAAAGGCAGTGAAAGGCCATTTCCCCCGCCACTCCCTTTCCACTCCTCTTCCCCCAGATCTGCATTCCCCATCACTCATTGCCATGCCTGCAACATGGTCTTTTGCTGAGAAAATTTAATTTGTTAAAACGTTAACTTTGTTTTTTCTTCTGTATTGATTTTCTGCTGGTTTATCAAGTTGAACCAGTTCAGAGTGTGGGCAGGGAAGTGTCAGCACCAGCACAAAACAAGAAGGAACAAACTGCTAAGAGCAGAAGAATGGGTAGAAGGGAGATTTCAGCTGCAGTGAGCACTCATTTCAGCCCTGCCCTTGTCTTAACTGCGTCTGACATGCTACTTGGAGATTCCAGAGCTGGCTTTAAATACCTGTTCGGGTACCCAAGCACTCTGATCAGCACACAGGAGTGCCACACAGGGTAATGGTCCTTGCCAAGGTTCTGGCTAAATTAGTCTGCTCAGCACTCAGAGGCTTCAGGTATCCATTGCTCCCTGCAGCTGTGCTGTCTCACTGAAAGCTTTCATCTCAGTTATCTCTGCAGCTTTCAGTGTGTCACCTGTAAGAAAGTGTTTTCCCTGGCAGGGCAGTAGTATTTGGCAAAGCAAAGAGGATTAAGGGGGATTGCCACATGTATGTCCATTTGGCAACAAACAGCTGTCACCCATTTCAGTGCATTATACAGTCTGTACTATTGATGTGCTTATAAAAATATTTTAGTTTGCAAAAAATGTACAAAATTACTTTAATTCACTGCAGGAGGCAAGCAACACAGTTTGTGGCAGCATGTAGTGGTGCACCAACAAGACCTTCCAGGCTGTTTCCCTTCTGATCTAGTCTTTTCGTGAGCCTTTCATCAGTAGCAAAAGGCCTTTGCTTCAAGCTGTATTCAAATCCTTCAGTCTGCCTGCCCTAATGTCTGTTTCTGTCTGTTAGAAATAGGTCTGTAAATCTGTCTGCTGATTCAGCCTACGTATTGTATTTGTGTATTAGCTAACTGTGCCCTGAACTGTCTGCTTCCAGTACGCCAAACAACGTCAGTGGATTTCTGCTCAGCTCCGTGTTTTCTGGATCAGGACCTGCTGTGCTCTCAGAAGACAGCATTTATTATGTACCTGCAATTATGTTGGCCATCAGTGCTGGATATAACACGGAGGACAGGGTGTTCCTACAAAGCTGTGCTGCTCAGCTGGAGTGATGTGTGCTTAGACAGGAGCCACTTTGTGCTAATGTACAAGGAAAACCCACAGGGAGGTTTCTACAAGCTGCCATTTGGCCAGTCTATTTAATTTGAAAAACTTGGACATGTGCCTGGAAACACTGGAATTCTAAATGGTTAATTACTGGTGGTGGAAAATGATTACCAGTTGATTATCGTTAGTTACATTTTAACCTCCTTCACTAATTTTATGAAGTCAGCATATTGCTATCTAATCACCAGCTGATGAAGGATGAAGTAACAATCCTAATTCTGCTCCAAACCAGTTCGTATTAGGGAGCAAAGCATCAATCTTTTAAAACGGTGAAAGCTTGGGACCAGATGGGAAAGATCAGGGTATCGCTATTCCCAGACATGCTAGTTTGTGATTGCTACACCAAACTGCTCCGCTTTGGAGCTGGAAGGCAGGATCCTGCAATATCAAGGCCATTAAACACTGGGAGAAAAACACATCAGGAAGCCCGGAAGACTCTCCATGTCCTGCATCATTCAAGCCCTTGGGTGGTCCTTGCTTACTATCTAGATACACCCTCTGAACTTCAGACTGTGCAGACTGATGCATATGCTTCACTCTGAGAGACGTTTGAGAAAGGGCTGACAGGGGCAAGTAGGGCTTACGAGAGCTTCAGTAAGTGTCCATTCACTTTGCAGGGTGATTTGTAGATTGGAGGCTTCTTGCAGCTTTCCTTTTCCCTTAAGGCAGAATAAGCTGGGGTTTATTCTGAATAATAAGTGTTTTGCATTGGCTAGTCCTGCACATAGTGTGGGCTTTAGTGAATACCCTGATGCCTCCTCTTCTGCTGCTCCCTGCCAGGGTAAGAGCTTTCCCCAAAAATCCTCCATGTGCAACAACAAAACCAGAGTGGTGGGCAGAGAGGAGAGCCGTCTTCTCCTACTCCACTTAGGCATCTGATGCCAACCATACGGAGTTGTGCTCAGGTTATTGAGTGGACACTGTTTGGTGCCTTTCTGGCAAGGGAGCTTGAATTTACCTTGAAAGCACCAACAGAGAGTTGGTTCTTTGCTTGGTGCGTCCAGCTGTGTACATACATCTCTGAAGCTTCCCTGCACAGGCGTTTTACAGCCTTCAGTGTGGGGAGAAGTCAGCACCATTCAGGTTCTTGGACAACCTTGGTTCATTCCCAGCGCATCCTCCATACTTCTTTCAGAACTGCTGCGCAGCTGCTGAAGTATCATGAATCTTCTGGCAAACATGAGTTTGCACACATGCATGTGCACCCCCCTGCCATCGCCCTCTTACACCACTCACAGGTCTTACTCCACCTTATGTGCTGAGCAGATGGATTTCTATATGGCCCCCTCTCACCACCACATCCTTCTGCAAGGGCATGTGCCTCACACACTGATTAGGCCCATCTTACCAGTGACCAAGAGTGATATTTTTGGTATTCGTATTCAAATCTATTTTGTATTGCTTTCCTCAAAGCCACCCTAATTGAGAGGGGAAGAGCACCAGCAACATATCTGCTGTTGACAAACTAGCAAGCAATAAGTTCCTGCTTTAAATGGAGGTTTATTAGCCGAGGAAAAAGATCCCTCGCTGAATGCACTCCAGGAACCTTCGTCTTCTAAGACTTGCTTTTCTTCTTCCCATATTTGTCCTGCAGTGCTTTCTGCAGATTAAGATTTAGGGCATTTTTCTGATGCCATTTTCCTGTAAAGAAGGCAAATCACAGTTCAGTTACAGCCCCCTTTCCAACACTATTATTCCTCATGAGTTTTTCCAGCTGTGGAGCTCCTCTCTTGTGAAAATGACAATTTCTAGTCCCCCTACAACTTTGCCCAAACGCATCCATTGTCCTTGGCAGAAGCAGCAGCTATCTCAGGAATTCAGCAATGTACTTTTCCTGGCAGAAGCCATACCTAGCTCATCCGTCCTCCTTCCGTGCCAGTTTTTGGGATCCCTGATTACTCTCTGAGTTATATCAGGGGTGTAGGAATCTTTCATCAAGCTTCGGCTTTCCAGTGGCCCACCTGCAAGGAACAGCAAATAAGGAACTGTACATAGAAATCATCCTACTGCAGTGCTGGAATTGAGCAGGGGAGTAACATCAGCAGTTTCAAGGGATCATCACCCAGGAGGGAGCTTGTCTTTGACAATATATCTGCTTTTCCTCCTCACATATGAGACACACACAGAGGGTGCTGCAAGGTATCATCTTTATTTGCATCCCAGTGCCCTTTCTTTAGTCAAGTGCCCACTTATTTCCTGTTGAATTCTCTCAATTCATGTGAGTAACTTCCTATTCAGCAGCACAGCTCCACAAAAAGCACCATCTTACCACGTAGGTACCTACTTGAGCTCCTTGTCTGCCACAATACTTAACAAACAGATCCCAGCTGTGACTTCTCTTTTTTATCCCCTCTTGACTTTAAGCCATTTGAGGGGCTTTATTTTCTCATCCTTTCCTCTTCTTCTTCCTTTTTATTGTACCATTTCCTTGATAATGATGATTTTGTGCTTGCTGGGGTAAGATGTGCTTCCTTTCTGCAGGACTACACATAACCAGGACAATATTGTCTTCAGTACCCAGCAAGTCTACAGTGTAAGGAAAAGGACTCTGTCTCATGCTGGTACATGAGAAATTGGAATCAGAAGACAATTATTTCAGAGTTTCTTGGGTATGATGGTAACAATGGGGTGAATGCTTAATTCCCAATATTTGTTTAGATAGAGGTATCCCTGGGGACCTTGGAAACAGAGGTTTCAGGAAGACATTTCAGAGCCCCACATCTCTAAAGGTCTTGAAGAGAAGTAATGTCAATATTGGAACTGGAGATAACAGATGACATTGAATGCAAATGGTGTCCATTTGGTCAGCTCTAAACATGGAGGACATGGGTCATGATACACCTTCACTTTTCACTCCTTGGAAAAAAAGAAAGGGATAGGATACATAGAAAGGGAGGCTCTTGCTTTCATTTCCTCAAGCATCACAGTGTGGAAAAGAAGTGACTGGATAGAAAGAGTAAGAGGGGGAAGTAAGGGTCACCTACAGTCAGATCTCTGCTCAAAGCAGTGTGGCTGCCCTGAGCCCTGGCAAAGTGTAGATGGAACCAGCTTTGAAGGTCAAGCATAGGTGTGTACCCTCACCTTGGAAGATATTTGATCTCAGGTTAAAACCCAGCTGGTTGTAATCACTAAGAGATGCAGAGTTTGAGGAGGTTTTTTGCATTCCAGTGCGGTCGCTGAGTCTTTTCTGTCCTATGATTAATGCTGCTTTGCACAGAGCTCGCCTATCCTGGTAACACAAAGAAGACAGAATCAGTCAGTCCATGTTCCCAAAGTGCAGCAAACTCCTGGCATTTCCAGCCCTGCATGGATCTTTGAGCTATGACTAATCCCTGGGACCTGGGTCTGTCTCTGAGTCTCCCTCACTGGCTTCTGTAGGCACTATAATTGCATGGGATGAGGAAGACTGGTAAAAAGCATGAGTGGGAGGGATTAGAAAGGGATGATGATGCTGAGCTCTGCACTGGGTCCTGATACCACATTGTTTTGCCTTGCTGAGTTAGGGCTTTGCTTGGCTACAGGAACCTTATAAATGAAAAGGGGATGATAAAACAAAGTTAAAAGGACACGGGAAAGGCTGTCTGTGGAATGTGTTACTGCCCTGTAGTGTGAAACCCAAATCCATCCCCCCACATGTCTTCTAGAAACTGCTAGTATACAGCTAATATCCCACCCAATCAGCCCCCTGCTATACCATACAAACAGCCTTCAACCTTGCCACAAAGGATACAATACCTCTTCTTCACTGGTAAGTTCATCTGCAGTGGCAAATTTATATTTCCTGTTAGCATGGATCGAATTGTTTTTCTTTGCCAGAAGGTGGTTCCATTCTCCTTTCATATCTGTCCCTAATGATGTTAAGGATTCTTTGTCATTTAATGTGCTGTCCATCTCCCTGTCTTTGATGGTCTTGTGGGAAGATCGAGGCCTTCCAGCACCCAGTGTTTGCTGCTTGCCTGCTACTAATTCTTCTGCCTCCCCCTGTGCAGGTATTTCAGACAGGCAGGAAGCGCCGTCCTCCTCTCTTGGCTCAAGCCCCACTGTTGGGTCTTTGGTGGCAGAAGTGTCTTTTTTCTCTTCAAGTCCTCTTGAATGAAGACTCTCTCCAGGGGGAGTTTTGGCCTGGAGATTCTGTTTGCTCTGTTTTTTAGTCTGAACATACTTTGCAGAAAGAGATGTCTGGGATTTAACAGGTGCACGATTCTTTGCTGTTCCCTGAGCTCTGCTGGAGCTCCTTTGGGGTGTTCTGTGTCTGCTTTCTGGAAAATGCTCCTTTTTCTCTTTTTCAGGTTCCACTTAAAGACAAAAATAACAGATCAACAAATTTGATACCGTTGTGATGACAGGTGGTACTGTAAATGGTGCTGGAAAGAACTGGGTATGTCATTGTGTCATTGTTAGATAATGAAAGAAACAGCAAAGGTCTCAAAGAAGGAAAGAGAAAAAACCCCAACAACCTAGCAGCATTACACCAATCTTCCTGCTGAACCAGGTGAAGGCTCCTGAGGAGTCTTAAGTGCTCTTAAGAGACGAACATGCACAGAAATGTGGAAGTAAAAATCTTGTGGTCAAACATGCACACAAAGGTCCGTGTTTTGTTACATGTAGGGGCCCTTCTAACCCATGATCATGATCACTCTTGCGAACATACACTTACAGTCTCTGTGGCTTATAGTATTTGCTGAAGAATTTACAGCACATCAGTGGCTTATTGCGCTTGTGCAAGGAAATAGTGAGACAAGTCCACCAGTGGAGGAAGACATACTTGGGTTGGGGGGATTTTAACCCCATGGCACATGGGATCCCTGTCCAAGGAGTTTTCACCCACAAAGGTACATGCAAATCTGGACGGCACGAAGGGAGGGAATGATGCACAGCCTCGTAACCTTGCAAGGCAATCTCTGAAGGAGGGACAGCTTCTCTGCCATCTTGCTTACCTGAAGTACAGTTGGCCAGCTCAGAGTCATTCTCTGTCACAGCAGGTGGAGGCGGATTTGGAACCTCTAGCATATCCTTGGAAGAGCAACAAAACTGTGTCAGGCCCAGAGACGGGAAGGAAGGGGACAGTGGTCCTGCTCATCTTTAAATGACACAGATTATTCTCAGAGGTACTATATGCCTTCTAGACCAAGATAGAGCTGTCCCTAGCTGCCTGTGTGGTTGGTCCTACAACACATGATCCTCTCAGATTAAAACAAGCATCAAAGTCCTGCAAGATTTCACATTAACAGCTCACATGTGATAGCCTGCCTAGGACATGGCCAACTAGAGCCTCTGGGGAATGAAAGAGCAGACACAAGCCAAAATGGAAAAAAAACTTAGTGAAAATGTAAGAGTTTTTTATTCTAAAGCACCTAGGCTTGTCAGATTGGTCATGTGCTGTACAATCACAACAATTCCTTCTTTTGGTGCCTTAAAGTAAGGCCAGAAAAAATGGGGACAGGAAGTGATAAACATAAAATGCCCGTGCAATGCTAGCTATGCAAAGGAAAAGAGGCTGGAGACAGGACTTCTGCCTTGATTCTGGCAGAGACTATCCCTTGTTTTGCTTTGCTAGTCCTGCTGATGTGACTGATCCAACATCCAGCCTTTGCAAAGAGCCTCCTGCACTAAGAGGAAGCTCATGTCTTTTCTGCAGAGGGAATGTCTGTTTAACCCTCAGTCATATCTTCCCAATGTCTGTGTTTCTCATTCCAGCAGGATCCTACAGGTTTAGCCCATGTGAAACCTGTGACAAGTGACAACTGAAGCCAAGGCTCTCAGTGGTCAATATGGAAATGGTGAGCCTGCAAGCACTAGCAACAGTACAAATGGGATCTGGCTCAGACAGGGATATATGTCTGCATTTGTCAAATGACATATATCCTTATTTTCTGCTCCTGAGGCTAGTTATTGGAATGAAAACACCAGCCAATGGAGTAGGAAGCCTACCACTTCACAGTTAACTCACCAGGGCTGACTTGAACTGACAGCTTGTGCTTTACACTGTGCCAGTACTTTGCAGCAGCATGTGTGGTACACTACTGGGATCCTAAAGCTGAAGTTATCTCTATCAGTCAGACTTCAGGAGTCAGTGCTGTGTGCTCTGCAAATGCATTAAAAGACAACATCCCTCCCACAGAAAGAACAGGGTCACAAGAGATGAAGGGAGGAAGGCAGTCTTGGCTCACAGGGCACGATCTGCTGCTTTTCTGTATCACTTTCTATCCTTTTTAAAGAAGAGCCAATTATTTATGCATGATCAAAGTGCAGGAATCTGTGTTGCTAAATAAACTCCTATTAACTCCCACCTCCTACTTAAAACAAAAACATGTCTGTTATTATTACTATATTCAGTGGAAAGAACTTCCCAGTCTGCTATTGTAGAAATTCCTCCTTTCCCACTTCTTCCAATGAAGCAGAATTTCTGTGTAATGAGGCAATGTGCTCATTTCCCAAATCCCATTCCCTGGTAGCTTCCATTTCCCCAGTTCCTCCTGCACAAAATGATACTGAAGCCTGCAACTGTTCTTTCTTTCTAGTTTGTAACTGTATATGATGCTATTGTTATTGCCTATTGTTCATTTTTGCTTCTGAGGCTGAAGGTTCAAAGTCAAAGCACCACTCTGAGACTCCTACATCTTGATGCCAAGAAGGACTTTAAGGACATTTTACCACCCTCCTGGATAACAGAAGCTAAAGAACTATGTCTACTTATTCCTTTGCTGAGCCAGTTCTGTAACGGACAACTGGCTACATACCAGAAAAGACATACAGTGATTAAAGAGCTAAAAATTATTTAACTTGATCTTTCTTTCTAAATGAAAAAAGCCCACAAGCAAACCCAAAAATACATGTTTAGCATAGCCTAACATTTGACTTCCCTGATGTGCAGCCATGGAGAAAAGTGGGAGCTGTCTTCTGTAGGCAGAAAATTAACCTCCTCAGACAGGTGTGGGAAATCATATGCCATTCTCTTCAATTGTGGCCAAGAATGGTCTCATATGCCTTCCACATCTGGCTGGGCCTCCAAAATATGAGATTTGAATGACTTTCCAGACCTGAGAGGCCCCATAGATACCAAAATTACATTGGATCTTTTACCCATTTCTTGTTTTCCAAAAAAGGAAAAGATCCAGGATTTAACAAGAGGTAAAGCCTCTTCCATAACTACCTCTCTCACCTGGTCCATGATGTGGTGTCACAGCAGGCAGGTCCTGCTGAAGTCCAGGTACAGAGGTGGGATGGAGGCTGCAGAGATGGTTGCTGGGGAACAGCCCTTCCTCTATCTATGAGCTGTCATCTCTATGGGAACCAGAAGAAACATGACAGAGATCAGGGTTCTCCTTGCTGACTGAAAAAAACAAACAAGGAGTAGAGTAAAAGGTTCATGTCTCATGAAAAACCTGTGCTCAGAAGTTCTTATCACATACACAGGATTTCTTGAAGACTCTTTTAACATAGTCACGATAACCAACTAGACTGTATTTCAGCAGAACTGGATCTTCTAGCATCTCCAAATGCCTCACATGAGCTCACTGACATCCATCGGAGAGGAATAGGAAAATGCCCATTTTTCACACTGGAAAAAGGGAGGTGGTGGGCTGCCTAAAGCCAATGACAGAACCACAGCTTGGGGCTCCTGTGTCCAGCACCCAGTGCTGTATTTTAGCCCCAGTTTTTTCATTCATTCTGGTCCACCATGGACCTGAGCTCTCACCACTGGAGAACATCTTTAAGTCACCAAGGAAGAGTGCAACTTTCTGTCATGTAACAAAGCTGCTCCTCCCACCCAGTACAAGCAGGTCCCAGGCAACAGAGAATCAGAAATATTCACAGATGCATCATCTTAGAATTAGACTTTATTCATTGTGAGATACTGAAAAATCAATGGAAATCTACTGATCATTCTTAGAAAAATTAGCAAAGTACAAATCAGCACGTGTTTTCTTTAGTTCCACCTCCTCCCTTGCCCTGTACCCTGGGCTGGAGGCAGCTGCTGGGTCTCATTGCCCAAGAAACAAGTGTCCCTCTAGGCCTTGTTGCGCTTCATCTCAGAGACCTTGTAGCGAGGTGGGGCACGGTGGAACCACTCTGACCAGGAACCATCGTAAATAGCCACATCACGCTTGCCACACAGGAAGGCTGCCAAGGCAATGTGACATGCAGTGACACCTTTGCGGCATGTGGCTGCCAGTGGCTTTGAGAGATCCACTTTCTTCTCACGGAATATTTCTTGGATCTCCTCTATACTCTTCTCATGGCCAGATTCTGTTAGAAATGATTGGAAGGGTATGTTCACCGCACCAGGGATATGACCAGATTCCAGCCCTACAAGAGTGAACAAGAAAAGGAAACATGAGCAAGGAGACATTAACGTAGGTGATGAAAGACACCTACAAAATAGACATTAAAGAGACACCACTGCAGATACTCCCACTTTCTTGAAGATACTAATTTGTTTCTGGTGATGATGAAGATGCAGAGCAGTATGGGGCTAAAAAGAGGATGACAAAGATTACTCAACTTTACTGAAGTCAAAGGCTCCAGATCAGTTTGCAAACTATTTCCCCCTTGACAGCAAGGAGAGGTAGGAATCAGAGCCCTAGATGGGACAAGAATCATAGAACCACCACAGAAAAGATCCTAACAAAGGCATTAAGGGATCTGTGCAAAGAGCAATGCAGCAATGCATTTCTGACCTTCCTCAAGTATGCCAGTAGAGTGTAGTGACACAGCTTTCAGAAACAGAAAGTGTAGCTTGTATGTGGAGTTCATGAAAGCAGTTATCTGTTCACAGTTTATTCCTTAAAATCATATTTAACAAAAGCAAAGCAACCTTTAAGTCAGCCACATTACTGCTGAGGCAGCTATCCCAGGTAAACGGGGTCAGAGAAGTGAGAATATAGATTTTGTATCACTTTTTATCCATTCCATGGATGAAATCAACATGGGCTCTGTTTTTCTGCTGCTGCACTTCAGGCAAGCTGGAAGTTGCATCTCAAGAACAAGGTCTTTAGAAAGAAGCAGATATAAAAACATGATGGATATGATTTTCATCACGCCCTTGAAATTCACACTCTGTCACTATAGGCTTAACCAAAGTCCGTTACACTCAGTAGAAGCTTTTCCACTGACTTTGAGAGGCTTTGGATCAAGTCTCATTGGAGCAGGAAATATATTCTATTGAAAATGCATTTCAGGGAATTTCCTTGCTAGGTTTGAACTTCTAAAGAGACAGCCCTGGGAAAGTCATGTAAACACTAATCTTTCACTGACATTTTTCCACTTGCCTAAGTCATCAGGGTGACTGATCTCAAGAGATGAGAGAGATTGGGGCAGGGAACCTTGGTCACAGTCAAATGATTAAAGTACACCTAACTGGAGATTGACATCACACATCATAACGACACTGCAGTTTAGAGATATGTCATAAGAGGAAAACAGGTTTTTGCTGGGGTACTGAGGAGAGGATTTTTGCTCTGGTAGACAAAGACTGAGGGCCTAAAGACAATCAAAGTTGCCCTGAGTCAGCTTCACAGTATCTCTCCCTGTTCTAGATGGACCCTCTTTGTCTCTTGATTCATCCTCACGGAGTACCTTAGAAACCTGGCACTGTTGTCTACTAGTCACCTTATGCATCCTTCAGAAGCATTTATCATTACAGGGAGAAGTTGGGAGAGAAAAACTGCTGACTTCTGGAGGGACTAACATAAAAAAAAAACCCAAACAACCCACCAACAAAAAAGGCAGTGTTTTGGACCGATGCTTTTACCACATCTTCTCCATTTCCAGAAAACAACAGCTCATCATTTCAGTACAGAGAACTGCAAAATCCATGCTCATTAATTCAGTGTTTGTATGACAGGGGAAATAAAAATAATACAAATAATGAGCGGGAGAAAACCTTGTTTGCAGTTCTCAGGCTGCAGAACTTCTTATCGGAGAACTACATGCCTAGGTTAGGCTACCACCTTCCCGCAAGAATGAATGGTCCCAATGCTGTCATTTGGCAAGGGATTTCTGCAAGACTGCTGCAGTACTGGAGACCATCCCAATACAGACAAGTCTGTGAGCCACAGAACAATGCTCTCACACCATTCTGGGGCACTGGGAAGTGTACCAAGATCAAGAAGTCCTTAGGGCTGAACTAGAAGGGCTGGTTCAAAGAAGCTTGCTGGGCCACCGATTTAGTTCTTAAGTGTCCCAAGCCCCATGGTCATGATTGCTTTTCTAGACTGTTCACACATCTTAAAACACGTAGTCTCACTGGAGACTGTCGTGACACACTCACCATCCTTAAACAACTCTTCGTTAGGAGCTGAGCAGATCTGAAAAGAACAGTCTCATTTTACAGAGTTTTCATCTTTGATCTATAGAGAGACTTCCATGCTTCAGAGATTCAAAAGTCTGTTGGAGTCAGAGACCAGCGCTTGCACTCTCTGAGTGAAAGATAAGGAATTCTGTAGAAAATGTATTTCCTCATGTATGTGGGTGTTCAGCTGAAGGAAAGAGCTGACATTGCACAACCACAAACCCTTGGACTGCCTAAAAAGTGCTCTTGAGTGGTTGAGGAAGTTTCATCAGCTTGTTCATTTCTAGGACAAGAGCAGAGAAACACAGGACTGGAAGGTAAAGATGGATGCATCTGGGATCTGAACAGGCAAGAGGATACATCTGCTCCTGCCTCACGTCCACAGAGTATACTCCACACCAGATTTATGTAGTCACCCTCAGAAACTCCAGGAAGGAACCCTAGGATTATAGAGCCTGGCTCCCAGCTACTACAGTGATCACTTTATAGGCTCTCTCTCATAAAAGCACCCTTCCCAGAACCAGTTTGGAGTCTTGCCATGAAACTTCCCACTGAGGCACCTCCTTGCCCACGTGAGGAAGAACGTTAATTTCCAACATTAAGTTCGTCACAGTCAGTCCATACACCATTTGACCTTGAGTTAACATTGCCCTGTGGCTGAAATAGTTTTTCTCCCATTCTGCTACTGCTACAACATGCTGATAGTGAGCACTTAGCACTCCCAACAGCCTTATTCTAAACCCAGTAAGAAATCACAGACAGGCTTTTCGTTGCCTCAGCCACCCCAGAAATAGTTCTAGGTGACCATCAGGCTTTTGGGTAAGGAAGTGGCATTTCCTAGCATCTCAACTGGTAGACAGGAGGTTAAAAATTGCTGTTTTCAAGGCAAAATCATATTTGAGTTCATTGCAGCCAACTAATCCATCCAAGTCTTACCCCATTCTATTGCTTCTAAATGTAGGGTCTTCAGCTTGTAAGAGAAACATATGCAATTAAGTATTTCAGGGTACTAAGCATCTAACCTTGCTCTCTGTAGCACTGTACCTCCTGTCAATTCTATGACTGCAGATGGTACCTCACATAATACTCCCCATGTGATCATTTAAACATTCCCAAAGCTGTGCCAGTAGCACATTTCAGTAGCAACTCCCTATTCTCAGTGCCTTGATGATTCAGAAAATATGAAATAAAACACAGAAGCATAATGATGGGGACTGCTGGCAACTTCTAGCCCCACAGATCAGCTTTCAGCACAAGCTATTCTTATCTCCCTTATCTCCCATTCAGTCAGGAATCTAACACTACTTGTGCTATTTGCCTTCTTCTCACATTGAATTAATAATTATCCCTCTAATATTATGCCCAACATATTAATGAACTCCAAATGGAACAAGTCTACCTCGAAGGTGCTTCCAATGGCTGGAAGCAAAGATCAGACATAACTTCCAGGCATGCATGTTCCCATTTCTCTTACCTGGCAAATCAATTCTGTTGGCAAGGAAATAGAGCCCTTAGCTGCAGCGCAAGTTTACCAAGGTATTTTATTCAATTTTGCCTTAATTTAAAATAATTTTCATTGATTTTTTTTTTAAAAAAACCTTCCAATCTATCCATGTTAGGATAACAGATCAACAGCTGCCTAGATCGTGCTGTACCTCCTATCCTAAATACAAACACAAACTTTGCCAATTTCTGTTCTACAGAACCATCATCTGATTAAATTTGTTAAATTCTTGCCTCATGGAGTTGCAATGTCAAGTGACTGATTTTTGACACGCATTTGGGATGGAGCTCATCTGCATCACAGATTTGAGCACATGGATATACTTTGGTTGTACTTTCTCTTTAGAAATTATAATCTCCACTTCTTTCCCCTTCTTGCCACCTCTCCCTTTACTCTGAAGACTTACCCTCAGGAGGAAAAAACTAAACAAAAAAGGTAGCACAGACTCTATAATTCTGAGGCTGTACAGAAATAATCTTTCATCTGGAACCCCTGCTAACTGCATAGCAACCCTATTTACTCTTTCTCTCCCTGTTCTCTTTTTATTCGCTTTGCTCCAGCAGGTTCTGTTATTTGTTTTAATTCCTTTTGCCAAGCCTCGCTCAGCTTGGCTTCTGGCAATCCTCCCTCATAATTTGTAACCTCTAGTATGTTATCTTCTTCACCGTTTAATCCCCTTTTCCACATCTGTTAAGATTCTCTGCTTAAACGTTTGTTGGCGCTTTTTGTTGGCTATTTATCTAGCTATGACTACAGCTCCTTCTCTCTAGCCTTTCTCTTTACAATGAAAGCTCCAGATGGAATTTCTTAATGTCAAAAAGATAAAAGATGTGCCTTGTCCACATTTAATTCCCCGTGGTTTTGGAGTTGGCTGGCTGCAGCTAGCAGTTCCTTTCCAAATGCCTCCTCTGTCACCTCCTTTTTTTATCTCTCCCTTCCATTCAAATTGCATGCCTCGGAAGGAACCATCAGCGATCTCAACTAACCTACCGTAATCTCATCAGAAGGAACACTTTAAGCTTGGTCCTGGCCAGCTCTCTGAGAGTCCTCGCAGTCAGATCACGTTGCCACCAACGTCAAAATACTGTGTGTGTATACAGCCAGAAGACTCAACTCTAAGAACCAGTAGGGCCATGGTGCTAATTCTAGCAGCTGATGCTTGTCCACCTCGTCACATGAATGGACAGCTTTGGATTGTAGGTTCCTGTGGGTTGAAACAGACTTTGGTAAAGTCTCTCACTCTCCATGCTGTGCTTTGAGTCATGGTCAAAGTAGAGCCAGTCCACTTCCAGCTGCAGACTCCACTTGGAGAAGAGAGCGAAGAAGCAGCAACATTTCTTTCTCATTCCCACTAAACATTCAAGTTGAGCAAAAGCGTTATGTTTGGGGCAGGGAGGAATGAGAGCTGGGAAAACAGGCAAAACCTTAAGAGTTGTGTATGTGCAAGGGAGACAAAGATTACCTGAGGGCTGAGAATGAGAAGAAAAATAGTGTGAAGCTCATGAAATTACTCTGACTTTGCTCTCTTTTTTACAGGATGGATTTCTTGCCTGGCTACTTTCCCCTCTTTTCTCAAGTGTCTGCAAAAGAATTCAGAAATTCACAACTTTTTGGTATGCGTTTGTTCAGCTATAATTCTTGTTCCTTTGTTTTCAGTGGCCAGCACTCGGAGAGAGTCAGCACTGGTAACCACCACATAATTACTTTTATCATCTGCCTCTGGATTGCCTGGGATTGTCTCACTTCAGGCTGGTCACACAGACATGTACCCTACAGTGCCCGAGTAACCTGGTTGGACCATTGCTGAATCGCAGCTAGTGAGCAGGCTCGAGCTGCTAGTTCCTCCAGAAACACAGAAATCCGCGCAGGGACACCTTTAACCACTGAGGGGTGCAAAGGTCAGAGCTGCACATCTGATTGGCTTATTGTGCACACCATCCATGAACATCCAAGCTTTTTCATTCAAAGCAATACCTGCATTTTTCTGTACCCTGTCAACCTGGGCAAAGCTCTCCCAGCAACTAAAAAATGACCATGTATTATGGCTTATTTTAAACTCTAGGTCTAAATCCCAGCAAGGTATCTCCTGCATAAAAATAAAACAGAGACAACTGATTCTTACCACAAGGAACTGAAAAACTAAAGAGGCAAAAGAGTCAGTTGAAATTAGCCTCTTAGCCTCTTCTAGAGATGGAGTTCATGGAACTGGAGAGATTAACTGACTTAATTAGGAAGTCAAGAGCTGAGGCAATAATTAAACTGAGATCACCTGAGAACGCAGCAAGTTCCTTAACCTCAAGACCATTCTTCTTTAAATTGCAGGCAAGGTTTCTCCTCCGATTGGATGACCCCTGTAATTAATCAGCATTGATTTCAAATTGCTCTTTTAGGTGTAAGCGCTCCCTTCTACCCACTGCTGGCTGTAGCATAGCTACTGGCTAGCCTGGTTCAGAATGCTGTCAAGCTCCTCTGGAACAAGCAGCTGCAGCTGGAACGCTTATCCTGTTGGATCTGCTGTGGGAAGCAAAACTGGACCACCACAAATAAACTGTTCCATGCTGACTCATTTAAAAAGAAAAATCTGTTTTCAAGAAGCTGTCAGGGGCTGCAGTGTTTGTCACCTGGTGAGAGTTCCTGCTTTGGGAAAGAGAATGCAAAATCCACCAGCTCCTAGTGAGGAGTGTTTTATTAGTGACTTGAGGTTAAAATTCAGCCTTCGCTTTGATGGGCTGCAGTAGACAAAGAAACAGAATGAGTGACAAGCCTAACTCCTCCTCTCTCCCTGCAAGTCTCCTCTGTCACTCCCATTACCTCTCCTACCTTCCGCATTGTCTTGCACAGGTTGAGTGTGCTGGGGGGGTGGAGGGGGCTCACTGTAAACACTTACGCAAACCACGTGTACAGAGCCATTTACAGCCAAATGCTCCTGAGGTTTGGACATGGGAATTATTTCAGGTCATGGAGTCATGCTCAATGGCTGTATAGCTGCACGCATATAAGACAACAGCCAGAACTGAATGACAATCAACCTGCAAGGCAGCGCTACACTGCCTAAGCACTGCAGAAGCCTGCCACACACCTGCTCCTGCAGCATGGAGCTCAACTCTGACCCAACAACTCTTGTTGAGCTTTTCTGTGCTTTGTTTTTAAAACTCTGGGGTTTTTTTTAAGCTATTTCTGTGATTTCCTTTCAGAGGGGAGGCTATTCTGGGACATACCAAGGCTTAAATTACACAGTAACGACCTCCTTTAACCAACTTGAGTTCCATTCCAGGCACACTGCTGTACCAGCTGTCCCCACTGCAGAGGACTTCTCCCACCCCTGCTGCTTCCATGTCCAGTGTTTGACCCAGGTAACAAAACCAATTTTTGTTCTGGCTTCTTGAGGCAGCCAAAACAGAGACCTTGACAGCCCATACATTTGGTAAAGATTTGGGGCTTTTCTTACTGAAGTAAAAGGACAAACAGCAGCTCAAGCAAGTTCTCTATTTACTGGGAATCAGAGCAAGAAGGACAAAGTCCTTTGGGCTACTGTATTGCCAAAGCCTGGACTTTTGCTGGTGCATTCACTGTGGTGAGAGATGCCTATATGAATACTGATCATTTATGCATGTTTGCTTGTGTAAGACAGGACACCGAACAAACCCCTGGGAGCTCTCGCCTCCTGTGTTTGCATTCTGTCTGATTAACTTCTGCAGGATGTGGATTGCGGGATCCTGAAGCCAACTGACTGCCGACCTTTTCTGCTACTTCCTCCTCCAGCTTTAAAACCAACCACCAGGAAAGCATTCTGTGAGGGCACTAGTATCTGAATGCCCGACTATGGATCCCTTAAGGTAAATCAACAAAGTTAGGCTAAGGCATGCCTGTGCGTTAGCAAAATCCATTTGCTGGCTGGGAGGAGTTGTTATGCCCAGACTAGTATCAACACTCATCCATCCCGCTTTGGTGCGCAGGGCGGGTGCTGTTCCCACCTCCATTACCTTGGTCCAGCTCGGTCCCCCGGAACCGGCCCTCGGGGCGGGAATCCACCACCTGGAACTGCAGGGACCCCACATTCTGTATCATCTCCTCAAAGGTCTTCAGCAGGCCCGTGTTCAGCTTGGCCTTAAAGACAGCCGGGGTGGGCTGGCTGACCTCCGCTGTGACGGGATGGCCCTCCTTCACCCAGTTCTTGAAACCACCATTCAGCACTGAGACCTCCTTGTGCCCAAACACCCGGAACATCCACCAGGCACGGGGGGCATAGAAGGTGCCAAGCTCGTCCCCGTCATACACCACCACGTGGGTGTTGTTACTGACCCCCAGGCGCCCCACGTAGTCGGCGAAGTGGGACGGGCTGGGCAGCATGAAGTCGTAAGGGGAGGCCTGGTCCCGGCACACCTCGATGTCAAAGAAGGCCGCCCCGGGGATGTGCCTCTCCTTGAACTCCTGCCGGGCGTTTCGCTCCTGCGGCGGGTACCAAGAGGCGTCCAGCACCCGCAGGCTCGGCCCGACCCGGCCGGCCCGCACGGCCTCCGAGAGCCATTTGGCGGTGACCAGCGGCCGGCTGAGGACCTGCGACGCCATCTCGGACCGCCGAGGCCAGGAGGGGGCGCCGCTAGCGGGGACTCACGCACAAAATGGCGGCGGCAAGGGGACGCGGGTCGAGGGGCGGTGCGGGGCCTGGTGGCACCGCCCGGGACCGGCCTGCTGGGAGGGTACCGGCTCCCGCCTCCCGGTGGCGGCCATGGCTGGCGGGGACTGAGGACGGGCGCTATTCGGCTGAGGCCTAACACGGAGGTACGGGGCGGTGTGGTGGGCCGCCCCTGCTCCTTCACCCCCTGCTGCGGGGAGGGAACCGCGGCCCCGCCGCCGCTGGGGTTGGGGGTGACCGGGGCGGGAGGAGTCGCCGCGGGGGTCCAGCTTGTGTGAGGGGCGGCAGGGCCCCGGTCGGAGCTCTACTGGAGGTGTGCTCTGGGAGGGGTGATATGATCGAGTGTGAGATGTACCTGTCTATGGTAGGGGGTTGGAGCTGGATGATCTTAAGGTCCTTTCCATCCCAAACCATTCTGTGAGTCTATGATTCTACGGTGACAACGGTGGGGCAGAGCCCCCTTATTGTGAGGCTGTTTCTCGGCCCGAGGCATTTGGTCCCCTCCAGTCAGGGTCCCTGGCACTGCCCCACTTCCCTCTTGCTGCTGTCAGTGCTGCCTGATGGTTGCTGGAGGGCTGAAGTGGGCTATGGGGGGTTGTATGGAGGGCAGCACTGTGCCATGGCTGTCATGCTCGGGGCAGGGTTTGGGCTGAGCTCTGTGCAACTTCTTTTCGGGGCTGGAGCATTTCAAACCGCTGTCTGTAGGCTTAGCCAGCACCTCAGTGCAGACACAGGTTTTTGTTCCCAAAAATGCATCTTCATCTAGTTCCTTTATATAAGGCTGGTTTCTTATTTGTGCTTTTCCTCATTTTGCAGTGTGGTGAATTCAAGGAGACCCCAGGAATCAGGTAATCTTAGCCAGGACTCAGGAGCAATGTCGCAACAACTCCTCTACCGTGCTCTGGTGTCTGCAAAATGGCTTGCAGAAGCCATCAAGTCCCAACAAGCTGGTCTGGCCTTGAGAATCTTGGATGCATCCTGGTATTTGCCAAAGATGAAGCGTGACCCGAAGCGGGAATTCGAGGAGCGCCATATCCCTGGTGCAGTTTTCTTTGACATTGACCAGTGCAGTGACCGTACTTCACCTTATGACCACATGCTGCCCAAAGCTGATGACTTTGCCGAGTATGTGGGGAAGCTGGGTGTGGGGAATGATTCCCATGTTGTGGTGTATGATGGCAGCGACCAAGGCCTCTTCTCAGCGCCCCGGGTGTGGTGGATGTTCCGGGCCTTTGGACATGAAGCCGTCTCCCTTCTGGATGGCGGCCTGAAGAACTGGCAGCGAGAGGGGAATGCTCTGAGCTCTGGGAAAAGCCAGGTAGCTCCCTCTGAGTTCCATGCCTCCTTGGACAAGTCCCTGGTGAAAACGTATGAGGACGTCTTGGATAACTTGGATACCCACCGCTTCCAACTAGTGGATGCGCGTGCTGCAGGACGGTTCCGGGGAGTAGAGCCAGAGCCCCGAGATGGTAATGTGCCTTCTGAGATATTGGCATAATAAAAAGGGGCTTCATTTAAGGTGCCCATCAGTTTGACTCCTGTAGAAGTAATGAAGGGAAATATGGTTGTCCTTTATGGGGTGGGGCTTGAGGCAGTGTATCCTCCTGTCCTCTTCTCCTTTTGATAGCAAGTGCTACTGTTTGAAAATTCAGGAGTGAGGAAGCGGTTTATTTTTTTTCTCATGGGGGGCTGGGGTGAAGGAACATATCTTTCATGCACCTCAAAAATATTCATTGGTCTCTTCATGTACTGGTGCTACTTTTCCTCTCAGAAGAGCCTGTGAAGGTGCTTTAGTCAGTGTCTTGTTAGAGTGGGTTGCTCTGATGCCAGGAAGATGTGGAGGAAGAACAGAACTTGACAGGATTGTGCCTATGTGGTAACCTGAAGGTTAGAGCCATCCTTCCTGAGTAATCGGTAATCTAATAAAACAAAGGGGATTTTTTTCACAAAAAAAGAAGTATTTGTTTTAGCAGAATACACTAAACAATAGATATTCCTCCCAGTAAAAGGGCAAATGGGTTTTGCAATAGATTTGTCCCAGGCAGTAGAGGTTAATTCCTATCTGTGTTGCTTTTTCTCCAGGAATTGAGCCTGGTCATGTCCCTGGGTCGACAAGCATCCCCTTCACCGATTTCCTGACAGAGTCTGGCTTAGAGAAGACCCCTGAGCAGATCCGCAGTCTGTTCCAGGAGAAGAAGGTGGACCTCTTGAAGCCACTGGTAGCCACATGTGGCTCTGGGGTCACTGCCTGCCATGTTGCTCTGGGGGCATACCTCTGTGGCAAACCAGATGTTGCTGTGTATGATGGGGCCTGGGTGGAATGGTACATGCGGGCACAGCCTGAAAACATTATTTCTGAGGGAAAAGGGAAGACAGTGTAATAAGCTGCTTCATCTCCCAGCTCTGCAGATAATTTGCCTTGAAACAGGATGTGGAAAAGGTGGGTTTAGCATTCCTGGTTAAGTAACTTGAGGTGAAGGTTTTGGATACAATTATGGACACACGGTATTTTGGCACTTTCTCCTTACTCTACTGCTGCTGCTTAGGAGCATAAAAATGACCTGGGCAGCCAGTTTCTGGTGGGTTAAGCCCAGCCGGTAACTCAGAACCATGCAGCCGTTCACTCACCTTTGCCTCTTTCTCCCCCCGCCCCACTCTGGGTGGGATGGGGAAGAGAATCGAAAGAATGTAAACCCTACAAGTTGAGAACAGTCCAATAACTAAAGTATAATGTAAAACTACTACTACTAATAATAATGATAAAGGAAATAACAAGGAGAGAGAATATAAAACTAAAAGGAGAAAGGGAAAAAAACCACAAACAATAAACACAAGTGATGCACAACACAAGTTCTCATCACCCGCAGACCGATACCCAGCCCAGCCTGAGCAGCGATCAGTCCCTTCTGGGTGACTCCCCCCAGTTTATATACTGGGCATGACGTGCTGTGGTATGGAATACCCCTTTGGCTGGTTTGAGTCAGGTGTCCTGTCTCTGCTTCCTCCTAGCTTATTGTGCCCTTCCTCACTGGCAGAGCATGAGACTGAAAAGTCCTTGATTGGAGTAGACATTACTTAGCAACAACTAAAACATTGGTGTGTTATCAGCATTGTTCTCAGACTAAAGCCAAAACACAGCACTGCATCCGTTGCTAAGAAGAAAAAAGTAACTGTTAGAGCTGAAACCAGAACACAGCTCTAGGTGACCCTGCTTGAGCAAGTAGGGTGAACCAGATGTCCTCCCAAGGTCACTTCCAACCTCAGCCGTTCTGTGACACTCAGACCTTTTTACCATATCACATGGAAGGGAGAGAGTGCTGGTGATAGCATGGGGAAGTAACTGAGACAAGCCAAGCTCATGACTTGGGACATTGCACCATGTTCAGTCACAGAATGATCATACTTTTATAACTGTGCCTCATGATCCTGCTCTCTGCCATTATCCTAGAAGCCATCCATGCACTTTATGACCATTTTGAATGCAAAACTTTGGAGAAGGACAGCTGTTAAAGGAGCAAATACGGCTTTCAGGTTGGCACTTAGGTAAGAGACTTAGTTCAGATGTCTTCTTGCACTTGGACTTGTAACTGCAATGTGTACTTAGCCAGTTTTGTACCCTCATGGTCCAAAATTCCCCTTGAGAAAAAACATTCTGGGATTTAAAAAGGGTAAATAAACGTGTTTCAAGGTCTTTCTGCTGAATGGAACTTATGTAAGTGTTGCTTGGGTGATTTCTTTTCTGGAATTCTGTTTTAATGGGATCACTTTGTCCTGATGATTTAAATGAGATGTTGCCTTGTCTCCATGAGTAGAACTGTGTCTCTTGCCCTCAACAAGCTCTTTGGCCCAGAAAAGACAATGGCATGTGTCTGTCTTGTGTCTTCTCCTCCTCTCAGTCCTTGTTCATTGGCTTTTTGGCCTAAAATTCCATTTTAGTCACTCACAGCTCTGTTTTTAAGACTGGTTGCCAGCTCACATGATGAAAATTGGACTGCTTGGGTGTTTCTGCTTTTTCCATGACACTTACCATGTAAACTTAAAATCTTGGGGAAACCAAGACTTACAGAGGAATAGCCCACAATGGCATGTACCTTTTCCCCAAAATCGTTGTCTTACATTTGAGGGTTGAAATCCCCCCTGGGTATCCCTGGCAATGTTCAAGAATTTTTTCTATTCAGGATTTTCTCCTCTTAAAAAAAAAGGGAGGGGAGAGAAAAGAAATTCTGCACCTATTGCAACAGGTACCTGTGGACATCTGAGGATGATGAGGTCATCCTTTCTAGGTGATGCTGTGAATGCTTACGGTCGCAGATTTGCAGCGTCCCCTCCTATCCACTGGATCGTTCCCTGTTGGAGAGTGTTTATTTGCATTTCCTTTGACCTATGTTGGCCAGAGTCCTGGCTTACTGGGCTTGCCTTGCATGCAAGCTCCATTGTTGCTCACCTCCTGTGAAGCTAGAGTTTCACTATCCACATGATTTCTTCTTCTGTCCTCCCCATTCATGAGTCGAGCCTGACCCTTCTTTCTACTCACTTCAGTGACTTGAAAGCATTTAATTTCCCTACTTACATCCAGTCTAACAACCTAACTCTTCAGGGACTTGGGGTTGGCATTATAGCAAGTGTTCAGTATAAGTGTGCAGGGGTCTGAAATGAGTGACCCTTTAGTGCACAGTGCCAGACACAGATCTGGATAAAATGGTAAACATTTATATTTGCCAGCTTCCATTTAGCTCTTCAGGCTTAGATTTCCCAAAAGGGCTTCCTTTGCAGGTTACAGCATGCCCTGCAAATTGTTAAGACTTTCTGATTTATGATTTAATTAATTTTCTTCTCCTTCCTGGTAAGGAAAGGTTTTCACTCACATGCTTTATGAATTTCTCCACCCAGGCAATCACTGTGTTCTTAAAGGCTGGTAGCAACACCTTGTGTTATCCCAAGTGGGGTAATTCTCTAGCAACTCTTTCCTGCAGGGGAAAGAGAAGAACAAGTCAGCATGTCATGTAGGACATCTGATTGCAGTCTGTAACTGCAATCTTAAGTAACACTTAAAAAGAAACTTTTAAAGCTGAAGTGTGGTGTTGACATGAAAACAAAAGAATAAGCACTGGCTGGGAACAGCAAGTGGTGCTAAACTGTGGAGGGGCCTCCCAATCTGGGCAATGCAGCTGCTGCTTTTTAAGACACTTTAAGAAGACGCACAGACAGTGTTGTCTAGTATGGGATCTTACAGCAGGATCTGGCTTGTGACATCTTTTCAGTTCAGGCTTTCTGGTTTCTCCCACCACCAGCCACATCAACGCTAACTAAGAGTCTTTCACGTAGTTGGTTATTAAGGTTTAACACTCTGTGTGTTGTTTGGAATGTAAGGCTAACTTTGTGAATATGCGTCCAGGCTCCTATGTACAAACAGACAAAGAGTAGTGCCCATTCTCCAGGAAAATTTCATTATTAGAGAAAATCCACATATTCTGTCAGACTTTGTTGTCATTTCCAAAGGGTGCAGGGGGCTGGCTTTTGCTCTTGTCCTTCAAAACATTTGGCAATGCAGTTTAAACCCTGTATTTCTTTTTTTCCCACTGACCCCAGCAGTCCCTGAAATAAGTGGGAATCTCTCTGTTTCCTCTCAAGACAGCTGCTTTTCTCTGTCCTGTGTGTCACGGAGGTGTCTAATGTAGCCCAGCCATCCACCCAGAGAACTAAGTGAAACATTTCCCTCTCCCCTTGCTCTACATTCTGATTGTGTGGCTTGTTGACAACCAGCAGGGCCCTTCCTCCTCTCTGGTACGTGTGCCAAGGTTGGCAATACACAGCTGCCTTTCTGGCTGGATTTTGAACCACAAAATCCCAGTGGTTCTTCAGTTTCTCAGCTTTTGGCAAATGTTTTACCGGATGCTTAGCCCTGCCTTGAGTCTTCCACAGAGGAGAAATTGAGAACTTCCTCCACATGAGATACTTTGTTTTTCTAGGGTATACCCTGTTACATCACATAGCAAAAGTCTGTCCAAGTGTATCTTCACATATTCTCCCTTCTTTTAGTTGAGATCTGTTCTTATGCTGCAGGCAAAGCACTGGGAACGCTGTGGAGACTGAGACAATGTTTTCAAAGCCTGGAGACTGCAAAACCTATTTTGAGCTGTAACAGATGCTACTGGACATATGGAACAGCTGAGGGGACTTGCACCAGGACTGTAAATGTTCTGCAGATCTTTATGTCCCTGACTCAGTGGGTGGGTTTCCTATAAGAACTGGAAACTGGGAAGAGGAGAAGTGGATATAAATGCAAATCACTAACGTACATGACATGGAAAATTTGCCAACATATCTTTGGTGTGATAAGGCTCATAATGGCCAAAAAATAGCCTAAATCCCAGCCCTAATGTAGGAAGAGGGTCACACTGACCTGTGGCTAACTTGAGAATGGAGATCTTACAGCTCTTTATAAATTTGAGAATCCCACGCTAGCATGTAAACTCTTCAATGGTTTATTGGTATATGTGACCATCTGCAGTACTCTTGTCATGAAGCAGTTTTGGATTTCGTAAGAATAGTCTGGTAAGTGGTTCTCCAAAAGTAATCCCCGCAGTCCTTTATTCCTCACAAGTCTTCTTTGTCCCATGCTTTCCTCTTCCTTCCCTACTGCTGCCTAGCAGTCAGGTTGCACTATTTCATACTCCACTTCCCAGCGAACCTTTTGTTCACCTACAAACTTTCTCAAATTCTAAAGCAGCCCTTTTTCTGCCAACACACCTGTCCCTTTGTACTAATGACAACTGCATAAGCAATGGTAATTGCTATTACCTCCATGGGCTTTTCTTGTTCCTCTCATCTCTCCTGATCCTGGCTTACAACCAGGTGCTATGTTCTGTCCTCTGTCCTCCTCCCAACACTCTTCCAGCAGACGTGTTGGGTAATGCATATATACACACAGACTTTGCTCACAGACCTCACAAAGCACAAGGGACTAGAGAAAGATTAGCTTGCCTGTATGCCTTGGGGCCTTTCTCTTCCTGCTCCAGTGTGCCTGGCTCAGCTGGCAGTCAAGCGGGGCTCTGTTGATTACAAGTGAACTGTCTTCCTCCCACCCCCAAGTCCAGTGTAAGGAATTTTCTTTGCCCAGTTCATTGTTGGCTTAATGGCAAAATGTGAGAGCGTTACTTGTTCTCCATTCTCCACTTTCCATAGAGAAGAGAGAGGAGATGGTTTCTTCTCCAGTGCCTCATGCCACAGTGTGTTCACTAAGTAAATGATTGCACAGGTTTAATCCCAAATGTGTGTTCCCAGCCTGCCAGAGTGGTAACACTGTCTGGGCAAACAGAGGGTGATCCCTGCTCAAGGTTGCACAATGCAACAATTCCCTAAGAATGATAGAATGATTTGGATTCTTTAAAGCTCATCCAGTTCCAACCCCCTGCCATGGGCAGGGACACCTTCCACTAGACCAGGTTGCTTCAAGCCCCGTCCAACCTGGCTTTGAACACTGCCAGAGTTAGAGCATCCACAGCTTCTCTGGGCAACCTGTGCTAGTGTCTCACCACCCTCATAGTGAAGAATTTTTCCCTAATGTCTAATCTAAATCTATCCTCTTTCATCCTTCTGGATGGCATCCCTTCCCTCCAGCATGTTGACCACACCGCAGAGCTTGGTGTCATCAGCAAATGTGTAGAAAGGTGCACTCAATCCCACTGTCCATGTTGCCAACAAAGATGTTGAACAGGATCGATCCCAACACTGACCCCTGGGGAACACCCCTCATCATTGTTCTCCACTTGTACATCAATAAGAGCAGCTCTGCAATGCCAGTGATCCACCATGTATCCCATGTATGCAGCTGATTTGTCAGGCTGTGATGTATGTACGGAGCACTGCAGTTTGTGTATCTGCAGGTTTGTACTGCAGACCTGTTGGCTGCTGAACCAAGGAACTCCGTTTGCCCCTTGTTCAGTTTTCCTCCACTCCTTCGTGTTCAGCCCCATCACCTGTCTACCCAGTGGCTGTCCAGTTATTCCATGCCCCTAGTCTGTCTGTGAAATTGTCCCTGTTATTTAACTGGGTACTTAGCAGGGCCGTACAGCATTATTACAAAATCACACTGCCCCATATAAGCTGTGACTTGCTCTTGTCTCTGTTTTTGTGCATGTGTTTTGTATGTATCATCAAAGCTGGAAGAACAGCCATTAGATTATTTACACTTATTTATGCTCTGTTTTATTGCTTGACTTTAATGGACCTTAACAAGGGCATGCTAGGTGTGTCTCAGAGCTATATCTGGTGATGGTGTGCAAGTCAGGCCTGTATTTAGGCCGTGCCACCAACTCATCATAGCATTTCATTTGGTAACTCATCACAGACTAACTCGCTCCTAAAGAGGATTTTAATGTGCCATGGTGAGCACCCTCGCCTAGGAGGTTTCCAATCAGTTTTGTGCTACATGTTGCAGAAAAGAAGGCTCTGTGAATGGGAGTGGTGTACCTTGACCTCTTTCCTTACTTTAGATTTACCAACTAACTTTTCACTCCATGGCCCTGGGGTGAGCAAGACTTAAGTGCTGGCCACAGATGGAGGCTGATGTTGATGGAAGGAAATGGGCTCTGCATACAGGTCGTCCCTGACCTGTGAGCAGCATTGGCATGGGAGAGGTTGGGGAAGAAGGTGTTGAGAACAAGAAATGGACCTAAAGGGGAGCAAGAGGCTGAGGGGCTGTGAGAGACAGGGTAAACCCTTGGTAGAAGGAAGAAAACTAAGGGAGGGTAGATTTCTTGGAGGGGGAGATAAGGGGCTACAGGCTGCCACCCCAACTACTGCATTTGTATCAGAGAGCCACAGTCCTCACTCTAATTCTCTGCTGGAGCTGCAGCCAGCACAGACAAGGTCCTGCAACTCTTGCACACCAGAGTGCACAGAGAGCGCTTAGATTTGCCATGGTTTGACTCCAAGCCAGTAGTAGGAGGGCAACAATCCCACAGCCTAGAGTTGTTGTTGCACTGAATGATGCTTCAGCTCATGTCAGTGTTAGTCTGAGCATCTTTGATACACCCCACTGCTCAGTGGAAACTGGTCCAAGATCTGGACACTAACATGGGACAAAGTCTGCTCCATATAAGTAGGCAAAAATAATTTTTCATCCTCTCCATGTTTTTGGTCACTCTAGTGCTGGCCTGCTGCTGATACAAATTGAAGGAGATCCAGAGTTATTTGAATTTACACCTTGCAGCAGCTAAATTGTTCCTCTGCTTAAATTAGCTGAAGGTCAGCGATCTTGAAACCTTTTCCGTGTTACCCTCTCTTCCTCTCCTCCCCTTTGCACTCCTCCACAGCAGGAGCAAAGTACACACACAGACTGTCTTTGCGTGGGAAGTCCTGGGTGATTTGGGGGAAGGGTGGCGCCGCCTTCAGGTCCTGTAATGGTAAAGGAGAGAGATTTGTAAGTAAAAGGAGGAGGAAGGACAAGAAGAAAAGAATATGAGAGTAAAACATAATGTTTCTTTACCCACCCTCTTCCATCAATAAGACTCCAACTCAAAAGACACAAAGATCTAGGTGGAAGATAAAGTGTCTGCAAGGCACCATGGTGTCTCTTGCAGTGCTGTATTTCCCTGGCAAGGAAAGGCCAGAAACTTGCTTAGGAGAAGAAAGGTTTTGGGCCACATCCATGTGAAACATCAGCCTTTCCCATCCATTCCTAATATGCTTCAGCTGCTGGCAAACACAGCTGCACTTAGGTAGGAGTGGGGAAAGCAGAGCTGCTGGAGAGAGAGCTCATTCAGATTGTGTTGTGCCAAGGAGAGAACAGAGTCCCATGGGGCATGAGTTGCTGAGCTCCAGGCAGGAGTAAACGGCAGGGCGAGGGTTTGGTTTGGTAAGGCAGTATTGGCACATCAGCCTCAGTGAGTGATATGTGCCTGGGGCAGAGGTAAAACACACAGAGCTCTGTTAAAATCTGAGCTCTCTGTTGCCCAGACACAAACAGGGATGTCAGGAGCATGGGGGAAGGATGCAAGGGGTCTCTCTGGCATGGTTTGTGCTAAGGGGAGGAGTTTGCTGAGTCAGCGACTCTTCTGAGCTGAAAGACAAATTATCCCTGCCCCCTGCCAGCACTTCATGCAGATCCAGGATACAGTTCCCAGAAATGTCCATACATACGTTAACAAGAAGGCAACTGTCTGCACATTTTGCAGCAAGAACAGCATGGCAACTGATGCAGTACTGAGCTGGGAGCCTAAGCTAATACATCTCCTGAAGGGAAAACTGTGCAGTACAGTGCCGACGGGCTTAAACTGCTGACTCCCAGGGAGCAGGTTGTTCTGCCTGACTCCAAGGAAGCTTGCAGGCAAGATCCAGGACTGGAAGCAGGCAGACTGCAAGGCGCAGGGCTGGGGTCATGTAGTACAGTGCAGCCCCCTTCATTACAACGTCTTAATTGCAGGGATTCAAGGATAGGAAAACTACAGTTCCCAGAACCCTTTTGTGAATGTCCATGCAAACTACAGTTCCCAGAACCTTTTAAAGAGCCAGAGAGGATGTCTGTGGAAATAGATGCTGATGATTTTTGCATAACACACTGCACTGCCGAAGTGCTGGCAGCCCTTGGTTAGTGGTAATGGGAACAGGAGAAAAGCGAGGGAGAGTCAGCACTGTGAAGCTGTGGTTTTGCCCACCCGTTATAGGTGCAGTGATATCCTCCAGCACAGAGCATCCTTTCTGCCCTTGGGACTCCCTTGGCAGTCACAGGGAGGACTCTGGCCCCTGGGAAACACGGCTACTGCAGAGGGAGAGATGGATAAACTACAGATCCCAGCATTCCCTGGCAGAGAGCACCTGCGGCAGTCCCTGCATGCTGGTGGGGGGGGGGGGTGTGTGTGAGGATGAGGATGGAGGATGGGGAGGACATGCAGGATGCTGTGGGGCTAAGCTGCACCTGGGGCATCCCACCACCCACTGGTCCCCATGCCAAGTGGGTGAGGCTCAATGTGGGGGGCACAGTCTTCCTCACCACCAGGCAGACCCTGTGTCGGGAGCAGAAATCTTTCCTGTGTCGCTTGTGCCAGGGCGAGGAGCTGCAGTCGGACCGGGTAAGGCAGCTGGGTTGCCTCCCGCACTGTACCCCACTGAGCATGGGGAGGGCTGGAGGGATGCAGAGATGGAGCCAGACTCTGAGAGCTGCAGGAGTAGCTGAGTGAAAAATGCCTGCTCTTTCTCCCCGTTCTCCCGGGAAGGATTTCCCCTCCCCAGATCCCACTGTGTTATAGCCTTGTACCTGTCTTTCTGGAGCTGGGGAAAAGAGAAGACATCTTCCCTCCACCCCTGCTTTCCTGCCTCTCTATCACCCCATATTCCCTGTATCTAGCTCCCAGCTGTATCTGCCTGATTCGGCCTTGTTCCCTTGAAGGGGTCTTTCTGCTCCCTCACACCAAGCCTGTATGCACAGTTGCAGAAGGAGCCTGAGGGCTGTTGTTTTGGCTTTCTCATCTCGGTTTGTCCATGCTGAGATGGGCACACTAAGCATACAAATGCAGGAGTTACAATCCAAGCTGGGCTGGCTTGGGTAGGGACTATCAGGGGCCCGTGGTTTCTGAAGAGTCTTAGAAATAGTGGACTTTTTTTTTGCTTAGGTTTGTATTTTTTCATATAGTTTGGAGTATTTGAGGGTTGGTTACAAGTTTCCCATGTTTTCTTTCCCCTCATGGTCCATCTCTGTTGCTAGGATGAGACTGGTGCATACCTAATAGACCGGGACCCCACTTACTTTGGACCAATCCTGAATTTCCTCCGTCATGGGAAGCTGGTTCTGGATAAAGATATGGCGGAAGAGGGTGAGTGTTGGAGCTCAGAAACTTCTCACCTAACATTGCTGCTGGAGGCAGGACACAGCAGGACTTGTTGTTGACCTTGTTGTCTCTCATTCTCTTTCTGGAGGTTGATGTGGGGGGATTTGAGAGGGCTATCCCTGCGGCTCTTGGAAAGCATACCAATGTTTCCTTTTCTAAAGAGGTTTGGAGTAGGTGAGGAAGGCATCCTACAGGTGTTATGGCTTCATGACTAATGAACAGTAATGAACAGCAGAGATACCACCAAGACAGAAGTAGGCAAGATCTCTCAGCCTCAATAAGCCATTTTTTACTTGTTTCTGATCCACTTTTAACGAGGTTCTGTGACTGAGTTTTCTATTAATGCTTGAGCATTTCTAATAAGGAATGAACCCCCAGAAGACCAAACAAAGCCAAGCCTCTCTCTTCTACTGACTGTAATAAAGACTGTTAATCAATGATACACAATGTATGCTACTAGTGCTGTGATGGGTCATGGGCTGCAGCAATTCCAGTGGAGCAAGACAGACAAAATACATCTCTCATTTTAGGTTTACAGGAGGTCCAACGGGTAGCTCAGTAACATCATGGTGTTACCAGCTAGCAGTCCCTGATGCCTCGTTATTTTGTTGGATGCTATAGTCTAACAAGGAGCCGAGTGCAAAGACAGGCTGTGCAGTTCAGCCCTTGCCAAGCACAGTTTCTGCATGTTGATTAGTCTTCTTGCCTCTCTCTCTCAGTATTTTTACCTAATGCAAGGAAAGTTTTCTTCAGAATCATTTTATGAGTTATAAGTCCAAAAATATATCTAGGAAATGTACAGAATTGTAATAAACACAGTTCTGAGGTTGTCTTTTAGGGACAAGGTCAGAACGAGTTGTAGTTCTCTGCCTTTAGGAGAGGGCCTGAACACGGAAATAATTAGTGGTCATTGAGAGAAGCTGGAACCTACATTTTTTGGCCAGTTACCTGGGAAAAGTATTAGCAGTTCTCTGCACAAGCCTTCGCTGGCAGTACCTGTTTCTGTAGTAGCAGGCAGCATAAGGAAATTAGGGTGAGCATTAGAGATGCAATGCAGACAGACAGGGTTCTGTTCTTTGCAGTATGATTTTCAAGCAACAGAAACTTGTTGAAAAGTGAGACTGCAGGATCATTTCTCCCTGTGGATCTTGGGAAGCTCAAAACTGATCTTTTGCAAGCCAAAAACCAAAGGTGGGCTGTTGAGTTTCGTGGTTCTTCTGTCTTTCTTTCTCAGGTGTTCTAGAAGAAGCTGAGTTCTATAACATTGGTCCTTTAATCCGAATAATCAAGGATCGACTGGAGGAGAAGGACTACACAGTAACTCAGGTATGGAGAGAAATGGCAACGAAAGATAGTATTAGGTGGGCAAAAAAAAGCATGTGGAAAAGGAGAGGTGAGTCTAGAGAGAGAGCAGACCTGGGAGAAGCAGCAAGGAATGGTAAGAAGCAACTAATTTGAGTTTATGTGCTAATCTCTACATAGCAAAATATTTCAGGGAACAAGCTACCACCATTTAAATTGCAATAAACAAGTTACAGGCTTGTTTCGCATCCCCAGAAGTAATGCTGGATGTAGCTCTTGAAAGCAAATCAGCTCCTTTCACTTTTGAAAGAAGGCAGTTGGTTGCTGTAGGATATAGAAGAATGTTAGTGAGAAGAGTGAAGGTGTCATGGGGAGGAAGGCTATGGTGTTGGGAGTCTTGGGAGTGTAATCACAGTGAAGAGCATGGGGATACCTGCAAAGAAACCTGTACGGAACAGGTAAAGACATGTCTGTGGAAAAGTTAAATGCTGACAGTGAGGCACAAGGAACTGGACCTATGGCACAATCACACCTTGTCTTGCTCAATAACCTTTTAAAATCTGTCTTCTGGGATTTTTGGCTAATACTCACTTTTCATCATATCTGGCTCAGGTTGCAAGCCTCCAGCAACACAGTCATTTCATGTTCTCAAAACCCCATCAGCATTTGCATAGATGACTTTGTAACAACAAATGCAAACTCCCCATTGGGAGAGCCCGGTATCTTCTGGGGACAATGCGGGAAGCACTCAGCTCAGTCCCTCCTCTCTAGAAGAGATATCGTTATTCTTGCTCCCCCTGGTAGCATAGTAGAAAGTTGGGTTGTGGTTTCACTTCTCTTTAACCTGGGACATGGGGAAGAGGAAAGGTCTGTTGAGCAGAGGTACTACCACTTCATTCTGCAGGGTGACAACAGTCTTTAGCATCTCACTGTTGTCAACATGCCCTGCAATTTTGCTGTCAGGTACCTCCTAAGCATGTCTACCGTGTGCTACAGTGCCAGGAAGAGGAGCTCACTCAGATGGTTTCCACTATGTCAGATGGATGGCGCTTTGAACAGGTATGGAGAAAGCAGAGGAGGGTGGGAAGCAGTTGCCTTTTGGGGAAAAGATCCTAGATACCATACAGTGCACAGGCAAGGCACATTTCTTCTCTGAGAATGTTGGGTCAGCCATTGATGGTGCTATCAACAGTAGCTCTATTTTGCCTCTTCCTTAGAGGTTTGGAGGATATTGTATGACATTAAGCCATTTTGCATCCTGGCTGACTCCTCCCCTGGTCTTTCTATTGAGGGTATGGGCTGGACTCCATGCTACTTGGTGGGCTTTCTGCCTTGCTCCCCAGGTGGACTGGATGTTTGCAGTAACATGTGCTTGTGATTCTTGCTCTTGTCTTTTCTAGCTTGTGAACATTGGTTCATCCTATAACTACGGGAATGAGGATCAGACAGAGTTCCTGTGCGTGGTCTCCAAAGAGCTGTACAACTCCCCCAGTGGCCTGAGCTCTGAGCCTAGCCACAAAGCCAAGGTGAGACCAACATTTCTATGGCCCTGCTCCCTTTGGCTATGACACCCTTCGCTTATCTGCTCCCTCTTTCTTTCTTCTCTCCTCTGTGACTGCGGGGCACCTAAGTGGTGGAATAGAGGGGCTTGTCCTGGTGTTCAGCCCTGTGGCATTATACCCATTGCCCAAAAGGAGTGTGAGTTGAGAGTGGTGGTGTCTGGCTGTGTGTGGCAAATGGCTTTAGCAAGTGACCCTAGCACTCTCATGCTACTCTAACATCCCCCTCATGCCTCCTCATGACTGTGCTATGTGTGTCACTCTGCCTGTGGAGTGTGATTCCCCTAAAGGTTTTGCGGCATTCCCTTTCCTTTTGCTGAGTCCCAGCCTAAGAGGCAGGAAATCGTCTGTTCCCCTTTTGAAGGAAGGACAGAAATATGTGGCAGTGCATGACATGCTGTAGACATCTAGGATACAGGAAGGACCACTAGTGACTGGTGGTGGTTTTTTCACAGTGGGATCACAGCACTTGTAAGTGGGTTAGATAGCCCTGATGTGATGCTCCGGTGGAAGACAAGTCTCTATGCTCCCTGACCCACAGCTGTCTTGGCCATAGGGAAAGGTCCCTTTTTATTTCAGTGTCATGACCATTGCTTTATTCCCTTGCGTGTCAAAAAGAACTGCCATGGCTCATCTTGCAAGTATCCATTCTTTTTTCCCTTTGTCCTGCATGCTGGGCCACAGAGCACACAGGAGGACCTGGAGGAGGAAGAGCAGGAGGTGGAGGAGGAGGCAGAGGCAGAAGCAGAAGCAGAGGAGAAAGGTGCAGCAAATCCTTGAGGAAAATGATAAAAATAACCCCCAAGCATAGACCCATCCACCTTTCTGGTGAGAGCTCACAGCCAGCAGCAGGGAAGGACTAGGGCAGGTGTGGGGCATGGGGAAGTCCTCTCCAGGAGCAGGAGTTCTCGGGAGACAAAGCTGACCAAGGAGAGCTGTTACTGTGGCTGCTGCTTTGTATTTGAAACTGTTCGGTTTATTTATGGTTATACTTTTATTTGCAGACTGTATACCCATTCAGGATTGCTCGAACTCCTTCTTCCTTCAGACTGTCCTTCCTGCTCCCCTCTGTGTCCATCCAAGCACTGTCACCTCCCTCTCACCCTGCCCTATACTCAGCATCTTTCCCTCAGCTCTCTTTGCCTGCCAGGGCTCAAAGTGTTCCCTTCTCTGGACTCTGTTTCTCTCTGCTCCTCACTTTTCCTCCTCTGCAGGTATGTTACCTGTCTGCACTCCCAGCTCCCGCCAGCCTGAGCTCTGCATGAGTGACTCACTTCCCTCCTGTGGGTATGGCCCTGGTTTGTAGAGCTTGGGGAGTGGAAGGAGGGAGGGGAGGTTGACTCATCTCTAAGGAGGCTTTTCCAATTCTCATCCTATGTGTGTCTTTACCTGCCAAGCAGGCCCTACGGCTCCGGACCAGAGGCTCTGACAGCAGAAAGGGGAGCAAAGCTGGTGGGAATGAATACAAAGTGGGGCGGAGGGTGGGGGAAGTCTGCCACGTGTCCGCCTGACACGCATGCCGGATCACTTCTCCAGGCTGCCGCCTGCAGCTCCTTTGCCTGCCAGCCCAAAAGCAGTTTGCAGAAGGCAGCCTGTTATTTTTCCCTCCCTGCTCTCACTTCTCTGGGCTTTTCAAAACCCCATGGCCTTTGGCAGGGTAAGAGTGCAGTGGGAGAGGGTGGTGAAGGCAGAGCAGAAGTGGACAGTCCCCTCTCCAGATGCTCTTACAGTTGTGTGCAAAATGAGCTTCTGCTCTGCCTCCTGCTCAAGGAGGCTGTCTAACTGGCGTGCATGGGGCTGGATACAGAAAGCTTTAAAAGGAGGATTCCTCTCTCATACTGGAAAACCATGGGGCTCTTGTTAAGCCGGAGGTGCTCAGTGCCACTCTGCATCCTGGTGGAGGGCACTTGTTAGCTAGTTGACATTTCTCTCTCCTGTTCAAGAGCTTCCTTGTCCGTGGCTGTGGGATCTGAGTGTTACTCTCTTAAAAGTCAATGTATGTTAATCACATGGACTTGTCCTTCCTTTTCTCTGCTCTCCCACCCTCACTCCTCATCTCTTTTATTTTGATTCTGTTATTATTTCCACTGTCATTTCCCTTTTCCTGTTTCTCACTCTTCTCTCTGTGCTCAATCGCTTTTTTTCCCTGCTGCTGATTTTGTTTCTCTCTTTCTCTCTCTATTCTCTAGCTGTTACAAGCCAGAGGTCTGAGGATGTGATCCCGACACTGCACGCCAGCCTTTTCATTTCTTGTTTATATCTTTATTTTTGTACTGCAGCACACGGCGACTCTTTGCCCCACGGTGACACCCCCCTCCCTCCCCAGTCCCCTTCACTCTATTTTACAAACTGACCTCGGAGACCTCAG
>JANHGB010050555.1:0-14319 GCA_026283785.1 Coracopsis vasa | reverse complement strand
GAGAAAAGAAAACCAATGTATTTTAAAACCTGTGAGGTTTGGGGCTTTCTAAGAGAAACCAGATAAACCTGAGAAGTCTCATTAGAAAGACCAAATACTAATTCCATTGGCCTTGAATGCGTTGAATATCGACACATCCCATGTCCTTTATTTAACACTTATTTTAAAGAACTTCTGTAAGGTTAGCTTTTTAAAGAGGCTGTGATCTTCACTGTGGGCAAAAAGAAACAATCCTTAATATTATATGTCAAGAAATGAAGTGGCAACAATGCTGTGTCTCAGAGGAAAACAAGTGGTGACTCAGGTATGTTGCCTTTGTTCTTCTCTCAATCAATAGCCTGGAATAATCTCCCAAAGGGAAGCAGGAAACCTAATTGCTTGCTATTTTTGAGCTGAGCTAATCAAAGTCGTGATCTGTGTGAGATCTTACTCCACAGAAGCCAAAGCTGATGGGAGAAGAAAATGTTACCTAGCTGATCATGGTCAGCTGTATCTCTAATAATCTTTAATCCTTCAAAGGAAGAATGTTTTAGGGTTTTGGGGTTTTTTAATCAAACTTCAGTTCTCTATCAGGAAGAAACACATGTAATTCTATCTCCTGATCCTTACTTCTTCCCCATTCTGTTCACATTTCCCTTATTCCCTTCAGCAGTGGCCTCTGGCCTGTTCTCCTAACCTCCTTTCAGCACCTTATATATCTGGAGTATTTTTGACTGCTCAGGCCACGGCTGAGCAGCTGGTACTTACCCAGCAGAACCAGTGAATCTGGGTTGACCGTGTACTCTGCCTGGTAGGACAGGCTGCCCGAGCTGTTGAAGCTGATGGAGAGCTCCTGGTGGAGCACTGCGTTTACCCTCTCGGCAGTCATCTCCTGCTGCTGACTCTCAGGGATTTGGAGGGCAAACCAGAAGAAGAAGGTCAGAGCCCCCTCCCTAACAGAGAAATAGCGTGTTAAACATCCTCTGTCTTCCTCTCCAGAATCACTGGAGAGGAAAACCCCAGCGATCAACCCCCTGCTGGTTTTCCACAAATCAGACCTATCTGTGTTGACCTTCCAGATCACTGCTGTGATCCAGAGGAACCACTCTGTGGGATGGGAGAGCTGCTACATCCATGGTGCTAGTTAATGCTCAGTCCTTTGGGGGAGGAAGCCATTTTATGCCATCTGGCTTTAGTGATGACCGTAGGTGGTCAAATTAATGTGATAATTAATCAAGAGTCTTCTAATGGCTGGTCTCATTTCAGGCAGAAATGACCTTTGGTTACTACTGACCACGGCTGAAAAGAAGCACTCAAGACTTGATTGTGTCAAGTCCCAGTGGTGACAAGTGGATGATTTATGACTCAGTACCTTACCACAAGCCATTAATGCTGGGCAGGCTCAAGCTGCAGGACACTATGACTGGGAAAGCTCTGTTCAACCAGCTGGCAGAGAAAATTGAACAAACCTTTGTTCAGTAAAGGGCTAGAGGAAGAATTGAAAGTGAAACTTTTCTTTCCTCAGTTGAAAATGGAGCTTCATTAAAATTGCAATTTTCCTTAGCTGAAGGACATATTCAGGGAAGTAGTTTTCCGTGGAAAAAAATCAAAAGCAACATATACGTCAGTTTGGAAGTTATTCCCGCTTTCTTGATTTACAAAGCTGTAGTACCACATCTGTCCAATTCCACTGTTACCCTATTCCCACATGGACAGTGCTTCTTGGCTGGAATGCCTTTTCCATGGTGCATTCTGGCCTCTCCCTTCTGGTGCCTAGAATCAGGCCATAAAATGACTTTCTTGAACTTGAAAGTTAATTTCCATTTGCTTAGATTCTGAGAATGCCCTGTTCTGTTGTTTTTTTTTTTCCTCTCTTGAACTTTTACTTCTCTGAAAAATTCCTCAGTTTTGGCTTTTCATCATGACCTCGGATGAACATAAACATCAAAACATCCCCAGCTCTGTTATGCTGGAATCATTTTGGATCTGGGCTGCCCAGCCTAGCCTACAGCCCACGGTAGGGACTGCAGAAGTTTGTCATGGCCAGATTTTGATGAAACCAGAGTAGAATTGACTGGAAGCTTTCACACACGAACAAGCAAATATGCTGTGGGTGCTACTCACCCAAAGGCATACACTGTGCTCGAGTTGTAATATCGACCCAGCTCTGTGGCACGAATCAGTTCCTTCAGCTGTAACGAGAATGTTGTCCGATAACTATTGTGCAATGTTATAGTGGCAAAGGACCTATGGCCAACCCTATGTTCCATCCCTCTTGCTGTAGAGATCCACCAAGTCTGTCACTTGGATGAGGGTACCTGACCCCTTCCTTCTTCTACTCACTGAACTGCCTGAGAGCCAGCTCTGGTCATGAAATTGGCCTCACCATATTCTGGAGCTTAGCTGACTCCAACCAGAAGGCTCTGGATTCCACCTGCCCAAGGTCCGGGGAGTACTGGCGATTGAGGACTTGGAGGCTGCCACAGTAATACTGCAGGATAGCCGGTTCCAGGTGCCATGGTCTGTAGTCTGTCAACAGAAGACACTACTGGACTACCCTGCTGATACGTAGGAGAGAGGGGTTTACCCATGTGTATAAGTCTGTAAAGGTCACCCAGAGTCACTAACACATTTTGGGGTGGGCATTGTGTTGACTACAGCCCATCCACCTTGTGTGTGGGGACAAAACATGTTGGATTTTTACCTAGGAAATACCAGGTTGCTGCAGCAGCTCCAGCCAGCAGAAGAAAGGTTATCCCAATGGGCACGTAGCGGAGGCAGTCACGCGAGTTAGTCTCACACTTGTCCTTTGAGAAGGAGTTAGCATCTTCCTCTTGTTCCTCGGCCTCCATCAGGGGCATCTAGTGACACAACATTCCATGGTCAGAATGAGTTTTCTGCTTCCCTTCACATCTGTCTCTAGAGGTGCTCTGCCATTTCTGTGCTCCTCTCTATAGCCCCAAGAGATCTGTGTGCCAGCCATCAAAGACTTTGCTCATTGCAAACATGAGTAAAACTCCTAATTCCATGGGAGATGGGCTTCCAGGACGCTGTCCTGTCTACTCCTTCTGGTAATCTCTTAATTTTCAAAGGCATTCCCTGGGGTTTGCTTCTGCCAAACCCACAAATGAATACAATAATGAATTTCTCCAGAGACACAAGTGTTGTCCTCCCAGGCTGGGAATAGCTTTAAAACTGGCATGTTATTGACCTAGAAATCACTACAATAGAAAATCTGTAATCTCAGATGCGCACAGAAGTTGCACAAAAGAGGAAAGCCTGGAAGGCAGAAGTTGCCCTTTGCCTGCTGTGCCATTTTGCTCTCTGTCTCTATAAGTAAGCGAGCCTTGCCATTCCCACCAGACAGTGTTTCCCAGGGCTGAGTAACATTCAGCCTCCTACCACCCTCTGCTTGTGCCAGGGCACATCTTCTGTCTTCCTTTGCCTTTTGTCTCCCCCAGGATGCTTTTTTGCTTCTTCTTCACCACTCCCCTTCTGCCTGCATCAGACTCTGAGGGTAGGAAATGCCATTGATGAAAGGAGCCACATTAATCTTTGTTATCTGACCCAACTTCCTTCTCCATTCCTCTGCCATCACTGAGTGCATGGCTGCCCCCAAAGGCTTTCTGTGTCTCTGTGTCTGGAGAGGAAAGGGGTGTGAATGCATCCAGGTGGGAGGGTACAGATGTTTTGGGAAATGCCTGTGCCCTGTCTACATGTCTGTGAGTCCCCTTTGTGCACAATGGTGTGTATGAGTGAATGGGAGGGACTTGCTGCATATGTGAGAAGAGATGGTTTGCCTCACGCACATTTTAGCCCACATGGGTGCTATGAAGCATTCCAAAGATAAGGGCGAGTGGGCTCCTCAGTCTCCTTGCTTTTCCCAGTTACTGAGTCCCAAGCCCTCCAGGCTGCCTTGCAACATGAAAACACGCTTGCAGAAAGCAAGCACCAGGTAGCTCACTTCAAAACATTACACCTAGCTTGGTGAACATCAGCACTTGGACAATCAGCCATATATCTACTGCTCTAATACACCCTTCTAGAGAGGCACATGGTACAAACAGGCCCAGCAGAGATTGCCCTCCCTTGCTTCTCATGGGTCACCCTTCTATGCAGCCCCTGGGGAGCATCTCTTCACCAGTGAACCAAGTTGGGCAGTCTGGAAGAGCAAAGGCACTTCTCTGCTATCACAGCATCCCTTCAGAAACAGCAGGCACAAGCAAAGAACCGCAGACAGAGGGGCAGGAAGGCAGGAAGCAGCAGCAGCAGAGTCTCTTTGTTAGAAGGTTTGATGGTAGGCACTGGGGTTTCCCCTGGAGCTGCAGACCTACCTTTAGAAGCCTGTTGCCACCTGTGAGGCTTGGCCCACACCCCCTACGCAAGCCAGCTGACACATGCATGGAGAGGGGGGAGAGAGAGGACATTTATTTACCCAAGCTCAAGGTTGTCTCAGAGATCAATAACGTGGTGCCATATCCCTTTCAGCTCGACCTTTGTCCTTCACGGTCCTGCTGTGATGGGTCAGTGCACCCTGTACAATGGCTTTTTTCTTCTCTGAAATGGAGGTTTCGGAGGCTTGTGCAGAGAGAAGATCTGCAGGCTGAGCCTGGAACAAGTCAGGGTAGAAGCACCTCCAGCCGTGCACAGGAGAACAACTCACGAGGCTGATGCAGATAGCTTACGTTGTCTTCCTTGGGGGACAAGGAGTTGCTGAGCAACTGCTGTATTTCTTAGCTACCCTCCTTGGTCCCATTGGAGGGAGAGACAAAGCACAAGGTGTGTGCTCCCCAGCACAGGGATGGAGCAGATGCTGGCCGGCAGGTGTAGATTGCTTGAGGAAGGGAAGATGACAGTAGGCAGTGAGTCCGATTATCGCAGTGGTCATGCAGACGAAAGCAAAGCACGGTGTCTCTCAGTCCCAACCTGCCTACGTCTTGTCTTCTTGCTCTTCTTGCTGGCCACTCTCCAGACACTGGGTTCTCTATGCTCTGTTGCACGGCCACTCAATCCTCCCTGTAGCATCTGCTTTCCTCTAGCCCCAGGTCCTCCTCACCTACCTTACCTGCACCACATTCTACTTACAGCCCCTCAGCTCTGTCAGTGCCCCTTTGTTTTCCAAAAAAGGAACCACACTCCAGCTAGAGCAGAATAAATAGAGTTATTCAGTCAATAAATGGGTGGAGGGAATGTGGACATGGGCAACTCTTGACCTGGAACTGAGCTCCATCCAGTGGCATTGACATGGGGCCGAGTTTTTTTGTGTCAGAGCTCATTTGGGCTTATTTGGTAGCTGGTCAGGGATAGCTGTTTTCAGCTCTGCCCCTATTTCAGGTTGAATCCAGGACTGCAAGAAGATCAAAAAGCCATTGCTCTCATTGCCTCATGGTGGATTCTAGTAGATAAATGTTAAATGTGGATGAAAAGCTGCAGGGTTTGTCTGGGAATATGTCAGTGTTGTTAGCCCGACTGACTCATTGCTGTACATATGGGAAAATGAGGCGCGCTGTGGCAATAAAAGCTGCTTTCAGAACTGCCCAAGAGATTTAAAAGACCAGGTTTCTCTTTAGAAGTTACTTTGATCCAAAATTTCCCCAGATAACTGGGGACTAGCTGCGCCTGCAGACATATATATATATTTGTATATAACTTTCCCAAGTTTATACTATGAGGGTTTGTTACAGTGGGTCAGAACTCAGCTGAGGCTATTTTCCAACATCAGAGATCTTACCTTTTTGTGTCCAACATTCCTGGAAAGGAGCGGATGCTCCTTCTCTGTTGTTTTCAGCAGAACAAAAAATGTAGCATCTCAATCTGATCTATCTAAGCAAATTTACCACATCTATCACCGCAGGCTTTTGAATCAACCAAGGACCCAAAACCTTGATCAGATCTGACTTCAGAGGAACTCCTTTACTGCGAGTACCCTTTACTTTCTGCTTCTCCATAGTAAAAAAAATGTAGAGATGTGGGAGAGGACTGAGAGCTAATGTCTATGTATGAACAAGGTATCTTGGGAAGAGGTTGATGAGAGATGTGACTGCTATCATTGCTGTCCTAGCCTTAAGATAAGGTGAGGACTCATGCTTGTGGCTGTTAGCTCAATATTTTCCACACAATACTGGTGTTCCCCTTCTGTTTCCCTCTGGTACTGGTGGACACTATCATAGCATCTCTGTGGTTTTGTGAACCATACACTGTGCCTTCACATCGGCTTTGGAGGGAACCGCTCCCCGTGTGACATTTCCAAGGAGCTCTTGGGGAGTCAGCAGAGAAAGGGCACCGTATCACTGAGCGTGTTATGCTTCTAGTATTCTAGACCTTGGTTACTCACATACAAGACCACATGATCTTGTCTTCCTGGAAGAAAGGTCCAGTTATCGTCAGATCTGATGCTGAGCACTTCCTGCCGCAGTGTGTCACACATTCACACCCAGCATGGCTGCGAACGCAGTACTAACAGCTTGCCAGCTCGAAACCTCTCAGCATTTTCACAAGGAGGGGGAAAAGTACTGAGCCAGCAGGATGGTCCTCAGGGCCCTGTGGCAGGATCACCTCCAACTCTGCTTTCTGTTTTAGGTGGCTGATTTCCTGAGGGGAGCAAGTAGGAAGGCGGGCTAAAGGTGTATTGAGCAAAGCTTTGCGTAGTCACCTATTTGGAAAAGCTGTTAACTCTTTTCCCCCCACACTAAAGGGCAGCAAACCATTGTAGATTCCTAAATATTTATTTTATTTGCAAAGAGGTAAAGTTTTTCTTTTGTACTCAGAAGCAGGAATAATTAAAAAGCTTATGAAGATCAACATTGGGACAGGATAACCATCAGTACAACTAGGATCCTTGGCCAATGTAAAACAGCAAATTGCCCATCAGGGGCATGGGATTCAGCATGTCTTTTTGAAGTCCATCTGGGAAGATTCTCAATGTATAACAAGAAGCTGGGCAAGCCTTGTGCTTCCTTATCCAGGAGGCTGTAGGGTGTTCTTCAGCTATTGTCTCCTGCAGACAACGGAGCAGTCCACGTCTTGATGCAAGTGGTGAAGAAGCTGATGAGAGGAGAGGTTTAGCTCCCCCATCCCTCTCAGTTACATTCAGGCTCAGCTCCTCTGAGCAGCACTTTTGAGGTGGAATCCAAGCCAGTGTGTACCCCCTAGCTGAGACTCACAACGACATTCCATCTGCATAATGCAAGGTCAGGTAACAGTGTGGAACTGTGACAACAGGGAAGCTCAATGCTTGTACAAACAGGGGTAAGGAAGAATTAGTTCTGGGTGATACAGGGGTGGCAGAAGAAATGAGTTTGATATCCTTGACCTTTTTGATACAAAAAATCTTAGAAGAAGGATCTTTAGCACAGGGCTGATTTTTTCCCACTGCTGAGTAGTCTGGAAATATGCAAGAAAGCAGATAGACTGTACAGATGTTAAATGCAGGGATGTGTGTACCCAGACCAGCTTGTCTTCCTTTGCCTTGCCACTTTTCTTCCATGTTGAGCTGCTTTTTCTGAAATGAGATCAGCAAATGCAGACGAAAAAGAAAAAAGCACAACTTGGCCTTTGCTATCCCCATTCTTTGTGAGAGGATTGGGGTTTTCTTTTCAGCAAAGGTGCTGATTTGTGGGTTAGTTTTCTGGGTTTATTCACCACATCTTTGCTGCTAATTAAGCAGTGGTTTCCCTTGAGCAATGGAAGGAATGGGCAGCAGTGTTGTGATGTTTTCCACTAATACAGGATGTGGGATGAACTATTCTGCAATCAGCTTATCGTAGTCAAATAACTGTATTTTGTCAGCAGGGCAGAGAGGCTTTCGATTTCATGAAAAATATTGCAGCAAGAATGGGAAATTGTGTGCGCTCTCTTTACTGCCATCATCAGACCTGGGGGAAAGGTGGCGTGGGGAGGGGATTTCCCCACTATTTTTAACCCAATAATGGGGATTTCTTTTTACACTGCATTGCCTTAGACAGCTGACACAGTTGGGGCTCTGAGCCTACCTTAGAGACTCAAGTCCAAAGCTGGACTGAGTAGCTTAGAATGTAATCTCTGATTAAAACCTGAAGTGGGGACACCACAGGAAAAGTTACACCCTTGGTCAGACATCTTCGTCCATTTCATCACTGGCCACAGCATGGACCAGCAGTGCTACTGTCCCTTGTACAATATCTCCTATCTACCTTTTCAGGCATTTCTCCCTCCCGCTAGAGGTTTTTAGGCTGGGATTAGGCAAATGGACCATGTGGCTGCTCAGCATCAAAGTGGGGTGCTGCTTTACACGAAGATGCAGAGCATGGAAGTGCTGGCACAGCTTCCTACTAAGGAGCTGGGAAGGAAAAAACAAGCTGGTGCAATTTGGGATGGCACTAGAGCAGTTCAAGAAGGGGTTTCTATGCTGTCAGATCCAGTAATAGCAGAGAAACAGGTTCAGTTACAAAGGTGAGTCCTTGTTGGTGTGTATGCCTAAGAATCAGGCTTACATGTCTCCATTAGCTGTGTAGCCACTGAACAACTTTAACATGCCTTTATCGTTTTCCATCTGCTGCTTTACTGCTCACTAGCCTATCTCTCCATACAAAATGTCCTCTCATTTCCAGTGGTCTGTTTCACTAACACTTTACCTTGAGAACTGGTGTTTACCCATTTAGACATCCATGAATTTACACCTTGTCCATCCTATCCCTTTTCTGGTTTTGCAGCCCTCTAGAGTACCTGTGCTCTCCAGCCTCATTAAAGAACAGTCCCAATGGGTCTGATGCTGAAGCCACGTTCTTGCCCTGAATAGAAAACTATCTCTCTTGCCGTCCCTGCAGAGAAGGCCTTTCCCACCTGTGGGTTTCCTCCAGGCAGATCTTAGACAGAGCAATAGCTGTACTGGCACTGGAGATCCCTCAGGGAAAGGTAGGCACCAGTGTTTGGGACCTGGCTGGAGCAGGATGTTCTGCATGAATCCTCATTCTGGCTTTCCCTTAGAGATGAAGGCTGAGAGGAAGAAGAGGTATCATGTACTGCTGGTGTACAGGAGTCAGTTGGAGGGCCTGCCTCCACATTCCCCTCCATTACATCAACAGTATTGCCGTCATCCTGGTCTGGTGGCCCAGGAAAGTCTGTGTCCAGCTGGCATGGGGCCCCAGGAGGTTGTAAAGCTGCTTTGTCCATCACCTTCTCATTCTGTTTCAGAACTGGTGTTGGTGAGGTGCCTTCACTTGACTGGAGAACCCCAGAAATAGCCATGGCCTGCTGGGATTCACCTTCCGTCTTTTCCATGAGGGAGCGGATTTCTAAGCCCTGGGTAGCCTTGATACAGTGCAAGAAGTTGTGGGACAACACTGGCTTGTCGTCTGCCAGTGTGCAGAGGTCCGGGGAGGGTACAGCACAGTAGGGCTCGCCATTCTCACTGCCAATGCCCTCCTGGGTGAAAGGCTCATAGGTGAAGTATACCTGGCAGGGCTCGATTTCAAAGGAGTTGGAAAGAGGGAAGAAGAAGTAGCCTTGGTTGGTGAAGCAGCTGGATACAGAATGGCCACTGGTTTCTAAGGGTGGTTCAGGAGTTAGGGTGTCCTTGGAAAGTAGAAGCTGTGATTCCTGGTCATTCTTCTGCATCACCTCAAGCATGGAGATCTCTGGGGTTGTGCTGTTCACACAGTAGGAAGATGTGGAGAATGGGGAGGAGAGCCATTTCTGATGGGAACGAAACACAAAGTTTAACACTCAGTGCTTCTCCCGAGCACCCACAGCCATCAAGTGACCTTTTCTCTGTCTAAGCAGGAGTTGCTGGGGGTGGGGAGGGAAATTCGCATTCATGGTATCTTATCTGCAGGATTTACAGAGAAATTATGTCTTTCCGTCACTTTGAAATCAAAAGTGGATCTTGCAAGCCTATGTTTTGAGATTTCTGGAGGGTGAATGGAAGATGGAGGATAAAATTAAAGGAAGAAAAAAGCCCTACAAGGCTGTAAGATGAAGGTGGAAACATGAAAAGCAGTACTGAAATGCTTCTCAGGCAATCTGTTCCTAGGTGCTGAACCAGTTTCTGATACATCTACATGGCACTATGCAGATTTCTTCTCTCAAGTGCTCTTCCAGGCCCTTTGTGCCTGGATTTCCACACTCATTATGAGTGCATCGGTATCCTTAAAAACCAACTGGTTTTGGTTACATCCAACTTCATTGCCTTTATGGCCAGTAAGGCCATTTTTTCTAGTCCTTTCTGCACTGAGAAAGTGTCTTCAGTGCCCACTGCACGCCCCCAGTCCCCTGCTCTGCACTCTTCCCCTGTAGCTCAAGCTTTCTAAGCCTTTTTGCACTTAGGCTTTTCCAAAGCTTTGCTGTCCTCTGGACCTTCTGCAGTTTTTTTCCATCCTTCTTAAAGAGAGATGCCCCTTGGGATCACCTCCCACGCCTTGCATCCAACACTCCCTTTAATGCTGCACAGAATGGTAATTGTCTACTTGCAGCTGTCTGTGCTCACAATGAGACCAGGGGAAGGGAGAAAGTGGAGGTGGAGAAAGAAGGAAAAGAGACAACAAGAATGCAGAAAACAGCGAAGTACCACCCAGCGTGATGGCCATTCATGTTAGGGGCAGAGGAAAGGCTCAGAGCCAGGAGGAGGAGATCACAGCAGGAAATCTGGGGAGGATCTAGGCAGCCTAGAGCAGTCAGGGAGGGACTGAAGCAGGGTTGAAGGGGACCTGAGAGGCCAAGCTCCCTGCTGCAAGCCCCTTGTTTTCTCTAGGGCTCCCTGCTAGGGGAGCAGCGTGCTGAGATTTGTGTGGTTTGCCATTTCTCAGTTCTGTAATTAGAGATGCCTCAGCCAAGTATCAGGTTTTGGACGGTCAGAAGGTTTCTTTCGAGCAGAGGACTCGGCAGCTGGTGTTACAGGCACATGTGCCAGGTGTGCATATATAGCTCTCCATACTGCCTGTTTGCCCTTAGGCACGTTTAGCTGGACCCTTCTTTCCCTCATTGCTCACTCATATCCACATGGCTCCATCCCCAGTCCCATACCTGAATGTCACCTCCGTGAACTGAAACAAGTGGGGGAAAGAACTTCTCAGGGTCTGGGATGTGAATCTTCAGAATCTTCTTAAACCTTGAGAAAAGAAAACGAGAAGAAGGATTGAAGCAGGTCCTGATCCTGATCAATCTGGCACTGTGATAGGGACAGGAGAAAGTATTGCAGCTCATGGGTATTACTCTGGTGTGGGGAAGAGGTAAAATAAGAGCAACGCTGAGGGCTGTCTTTGCTCTTGAGTGGACTGAAAAGCAGTAGCTGAACGATGAGATTTATAGAGATGGGGTAGCTAAATCTGGTATTGGAAAATACATTGCCCTTGGCCTTTTCCCTGGGGAAGCACAAACAACGGTTCACTGGTCTCTTCCCTGTTCTGGCTGGTCACCTTAACTTCTCCGCCTGCTCCCTTAAGCCCCTGTCCTGGTGACAAGCTGGGCAGGTCTCCCTTGTTTCCAAGCTTCAGCTGCTGCCAGCTGCCCCCTCTCTGCTTCGCTGACACCACAGTGACTCTGAGCACCGCATGGCCTGAGCAGGACCATCACTGGCAAAGCTGTGGCCACAACTCTCTGCCGTGTTAGCAAGATGCTACATGGTATTGCTAGAACACACTGGCCATGCAAGCCATCTGAGTATGCCTTGTAGCAGTCCAGAGGCCTCTACTGTACTGGAACCAGCCCGTTGCCATCCTGAGGCATCATGAAGTGATCTAATCTGTTTCTTGGCCCCTCAGAGAGGTTGGCTGATCTTGTCAGCTCTTTTCTGAAGCTTTGCTGTGGGATGCTTTGAGGAAAAACCCTCTTGACCTCTGGAGGCAATCAGTGTACTCTCTGAAGCATCAGAATTTGCTAGTTCTTGCATATAAACTACCTTACATCACTGCAGATGCTATTTTTATTCATGCATGTCTAATCCTTCCCTTGCATCTTACCTCAGCATTATCCTCCATCCAATTCCCTGTGGTTAATTATACTTTGTGAGGAAAGGAGGTTTTTTTATCTCTCTCTGTGCCATATAGCTAGCACTTCTTCACTTTTGTGTTATGACTCAAAGTAAAACACAGTGACCAGTGACTTTCTCAGTATCCGTCTTCCTTAATCATGCTTTTCCAATTATCCTTACAGAGAAGTCATCCAGACTCTGCTGCCTCATCCCTGAGAGTATTTCTCTCTGCTCCCTGCCATGAATATCAGCACCCTGTTTCTTTGCCCCTGCTCTAAGGTGATAAAACCTGTGGCCTTTTCTAACCTCTCCATCACTCTCTGTGTTATTGCATGGAGTAACCTTGCAAGACACTTTCAGTTCTGAGCAAAAAGCAATGTCTGGGGAGAAACGCTGGCAAAGAGATGTTTAAAGCACCAGGTTGATGTTTACCAGCATGTGATGAGATACTTCAGGACTACACAGGCAAGAAAAAGTCAGAATTGCACTTCTCATTGTAATCCTTGTGCAACAGAAGTTCTAAGGTGGCTGTTTTGAGTTCAGCAAGGGCACGGCACCAGGTCACAGGAGCGTGGCACAGTGCAATGATGGTGGTAAAACCACATCATCTTGGGTGGTGAGATATCTCCCCAGACAAATGTCAGCCTCAAAGGGTTGGGCTATAAACCATATTTTTAAGTCGCTCTCTATCCTGAATCACACCATGTGAAAAATAGGCTGGGTTTTGAGAAGACACACAAAACACAGGAGAGGAACAAAGCAGAAAACGATTCTCATTTACCATTTCAGGGTCCGTAAGTTAATAAGGAAGGCAGTTCCAATGACCACTAAGATGCAAGTGCTCACTATAAGAAATGGCAGCACCGGCTGGGAGGTTTCTGCAAGATGAGAGAGAATGAGGGATTTGCTGTAAAAATTGAGCCAGGATGCTGGAGGTAGGAGCTGCAGCCCTTCCATGGCTGTTCAAGGTGATCAAAATGGGCCTTTATTATAACTTTATATACTAGTACAAAATTATATATAATATACATGTCCTTTATTATAATTTTATATAATAATATATACAATTATAATATACAAGTCAGATAAATTGAACTATTTTCTGCTGTGTTGTATAGAATGCCTTTGAGCTGATATGGGTTTCAGAGTCTACTTAATAGGTATTTTGTGCTAAATAGCTTGAACTCTCTGTTTATAACAACACCACATCTGGCAGTTGCCACAGATAAGATGCTACAGTCTACTGCCTGAAGTGCCCATCCGTCTGTCTCTTTGCAAAGGAAAGCAACAAGTCCTAAAATCAGCTTAAGTGGGACTGGAGACTTGAAATGGTGTTATGAGTCAATGGGGGAGATAGAGTCTTGGGGTTCATGGGTCTTTGAGAAGGCAGGGGGGCCAAGGATGGAGAAGGTTAGGGGTCAAAGGACTGCCTTCTTTCTTTGGAAAGGCTTAGGAAAGCTTTAGGTTACAGCTTTCCACCATATTTTAATACTTGGATTAGGAGAAAGAGACTGAGTTCCCACATTGCCAGTGCTACCAGCACTCCTCGGGCTTGTCTGGTGTTATCTCAAACTTTTCTTAATCTGTCTCTTTCACACACATCTTCGTAGTGCACCTTTTCCTGGTCTTGCTATTCTGGTGCCTGCCTCCTCTGCCTGCTCCTCATCTTCCTCCATCCCTTACAGCCCTTGATCTGGGCCTGCAGAGCATCTCTGGAGTAGTTGTGAGGAAGTAGAGAAGAGTAAAAGAAGGAGGAGAGATTTTTAGGACATTCTTTCTTTGCCTGTCCTTGAGATGCTACTCAGATCACTTTGTCTCCTCTGCCTCTGGTACCCTGGTTATCTTTGGGTCTTGGTTGCTATGACAACTGTTTGCGGCTGTATCCTATTCACTGACATCACACACTGTCAAAATTTGATCACCACAGCAACACAGTGCCCTTTCTAAACATAACTCCTCTGTTTATACCAGCACCAGGCGGCACAACAGGGAGGGGCTGAGCAGGGGCAGAGTGGGGGTGACACGAGAAGGAATAACCTCCATCTGCTTATTCTTTGGAAAAGAAATGACAGAGACCACAGCCAATCGCTCACTGAAGAGACTTGCTCAGGGCACTGTCTTTCAAGCTGGAGGTGTCCTCAATGATGCGGTTCACAGCAATGACTGATGTAAGTCTCAACAGACCTGTTCAGCCTGGAGAAGAGAAGGCTGCGTGGAAACCTTACAGCAGCCTTCCAGTATCTGAAGGGAACTTACAAGGATGCCAGAGGGGGACTCTTTATCAGGGACTGTAGCAATAGGACAAGGGGTAACGGGTTAAAACTGAAACAGGGGAAGTTCAGGTTAGATATAAGGAAGAAGTTCTTTACTGTGAGGGTGGTGAGGCACTGGAACAG
>JANHGB010050553.1:62292-79027 GCA_026283785.1 Coracopsis vasa | reverse complement strand
AATGTAAGTGTCTGCTGTTTCATTTAGCTCCAGTGAGCTCAAAATGTTAGTTTAGAAAATCCCATTCTACGGTTCTATGATTGCAATCACCTCTCTATTGACCTGTTGATTTTGTCTTCACAAAAATTACAAGTTTATTTTGAACTATGCTGCTAGAGTTTAACTTGATATTTTGATGGTCCTTCAGACACTGCTACATGATCTGACCAAGGCACATTCCTGACTGCATTTCATATTGAGAACCAGGCACAAAATGACCTTATCAGCCCTTGTAGTTTTAGCAGCCCCCACTTAGTTAAGACATAATATGCTTCAGACATATATTGTCCTATGTCCATAACACAGTATGAAATTAGCTCTAGTAAATTTGTTGTTCTGCATTCTTCTGTTCTGTATCCACCTTCCCTTTTTTTAAATACTCCCCAAATACCATGCCTTTACAACATATAATAGCCATAATTTACTTTACAGACGGTTAGAGCAGTTTTAAACAGCTGAATAGATTTACTTTTGATACTTGCAGAGTGATTTAATCAGTTACTTGTGTTTGTTTACAGATACATTTGATTAGTGTTAAAAAAAAATCACTACCTATTAGTCTTGTCACTCCTTAGTCCAAGCAATTTTCTCTACAGTTTTATACTTAAGTTCTTTTCAGCTGTTTGAACAAAGAGAAAAGAGAACTATTAAACAATTATGATTACACTTGGGATCTTACTCTGAGACAGATTAATTCTTTACAGGTTTGTGGTTGATTTGTAATGGCCTATAACATATTGTTCATATTAAATAAGATGCAATTTAAAAACATTCTCAATGTGAAAAAATAAAAATGTTATAAAAATCTAGAATTCAATTATTAGATCACAAGACTTAATGATATTGGCTATCTAGTTAAACCCTAACATCTCAGTTAGAGCTAACAGTGATTCTTTTATCTATTCCTACTTCTTTTTTAACTCCAAAGATGAAGGGCTAAAAACCCCAAAGACCAGGCACCCTTCCCAGCACTGGGAGTTCAACTATTCTTTAATATATATGAAAAAATAAGTAAGGCTGTGTATGAAACATTTATGTAGTTAAGGGAATGAAAAGAGAAACTAATCCACCCATGAGCCCAACGAAAAGACAGGCATATAAACTACTTGTCTGGCTACTCTCCTTAGGTACACAAACAGGGACAGCCCTCATGCCACCAGGAACAGCATTCAGCTGTGCTCCTCACTGACCAATGCATGTGGAGTGAATCCAGTCTGCTTTCCAGTGAAGGCATCTTATCAGTACTTCCGTGACCTGTCAACCCAGGTTCTCAATGCAGACACCAAAAATTCTTTGAAAGACAGGCTTATGGACTGTGTTTAAGATGTGAAGAGTATTCATGCTGTTTGGGCAAAATCAGAAAATATAATCAGTCTCACAAAGGATATTTTGAAGGTGGAGCTGAGAAGATTGAAAAGAATTAGGCAATTCTGAGCTTCTACAACATCCATTTTCCCTCTCTTCCCATCCCCCAGTGATAAAATGAGAGGACCTGCAGTCTTGAGGAGGTACTTAGGACCAGGGCAGAAAACCTGCACAAATTGCAGCACTTGTCCCAACCTTGCTGCCTAATAACCTCTTACCCCCAAACAATCAAGCAAAATACCAAAACATTTTATGCTTAAAGAAAGCAAAACAAGAACCCACTAACTTTTGAGGAAGAAGCTGAATAATGTTGTTTAATTTTGGATATGCTAAAAATAAAAATCAGTTTATATCCATACAAGCAAAGCTACCAGAATATGACATTTCTGAAAACTACTGAAGCGTACCAAAGTATTTAAATAATACTTTGCATTCATTCTACTAGACTGTATCATCCACCTTCTCCAAATTATCTTTGGGCCTTTATTTCATGCCATATAGCAAAGTTTACCATTTTAATTACTTAAATTGATGGCAAGTAGAGGAAATACTTGTTTAGCTAAGTGATAAATTAGCTGCCCTGTAAAGTCAAATTGATTAAAACGACCTGACTAAAAGCAAATGTCTGATGTGGTAATGGTCTTATGAATGTTTTGTTAAGTTTGACAGCATCATGTTATGAGGGTTCACAACTCTGCCCCTCATTTGCAGCTTATGAAGTAATCAAGCATGTTAGCACACAGGAATGAGGACTCTCCAGAATGTGAAAACGTTAAAGTAGATAAGGAACTGAGTACTAGGAGAATAAGCACACATTGTGTTTATTTAAAGCAATGAAGTATAGATGAATGGCAAATAATCTAGAAACAGTTCCAGACCCTGGGTTTTCTTTCACTGGCCAAAATCACCTGGGCTTTAAATTACTCCTCCTAAAGAAAATAAAAATAAAAAGAAGAAAAAAAGTCATGTTTTCTCTGAATAGAGGGTGAGCAGGAAGCAGTCCTGAGCATGACCTTTGGAACATGAAGAACATTTGCTATGTTTCAAGCTGGATAATTTTAATGAGCATTTTTGAAAATGTGGTTCCAATCTCTAATATTCACTGCTTTATTATTTGCTCTGCTCTATTATTTGCTATTTGTTCTTACTTAGGTCACAGAGAACACCTATCTGAGAGCACTGAGTTCTTCACTTGAGCTCTTTACTACCACCACCTCCATTTAAATACAGAAGACACTAGCTCAAGTGCTCCAAAAGTAAAAACAACCAAACAAAACCCCATCAAACCCAAACACCCCCTTCTTACCCTCCAATTTAAAACTAGCTAGTGTTTCTACTCAGCCACTTCCACAGGTTGCCACCACTCACTGAAGAAACATGTCTTAGGAGGGCCACTTACTAACTCAGAAGTGCACAACTTGACAAACTTTGGATAGCATAAAGCAAGTCTGTTTTCTTTTATAAAATGTATCAGATTATGTATCATTAAAATAGAATGATGCAAACATTAAAATGGACATTAACATCAGCTGGGGTCCAGAAGAAAACAAACAAGATCATGCCACTGATGGACAGGTTAACAGCCAGAGTCTGATGATCATGAAATGCAATTAATTTTGTCTCATTTAATAACATTTCCTGCATTTTAACTTATGTCTCCCTGATCTTTAATACAAAACCAGAGTTACATTGGACTTTAAATAAGTTAATTAAGTATTAAAATCAATCATGTGAAAGTCTTAATATTTAATATTGTTAGATTGTATATCAAAGTGGTTTTATTATTTATTTACTCCAAACCTTTCCAGAATACTTCATGTGGCAACAGGGGGTCTGTATCTCACAAGATAAATGCATTTACAATGCCAAATAAATTATATATAAAAGCATTTGTCTTAATACATGTCATTCAATATTAAATATCACCCATTGGTACCACCCTGAAACCCTAATCCATTTTTACCCACCACACATTTGTATTATTCAAATGTTGTCTATTAAATAGTTGTCTCAAGAGCCACAGTAAAGGAATATATACCTAAGAACAATTATCATAGGAGCTTTAAAGCACTGTCTACAGTTTTAACCCTACAACTTTCATGTCTTACCAGTATTTAAACATGCAAAGTATTAATTTAGCACTGAATTAAAATGTCAGGGATAAGAAACAACACAAGTAGCCTGGGACCATGACAATGTATTCTCTTGGTAATTCACATGATAGCTAGAAACTTTTCTTATGCTAGAATTTAAAAAAAGGAAAAAAAACAAACCAAAACCCACCAAAACAAACCAACCCCAACATAACAAAAAACCCCACAAAACCAAACAACCAAACGCAAAACTATAATAAATAAACACTTCATATACTTCATATTCTGTTAATTTGGAAGATAGAAAATCTCCCACAAGTAAGTTACTTTCTTACAATTTCACACAGTTGCTGGCCTACAGTTTTCCTGAGGTTACAAGATTCTGTAAGAACAGTAATTTGACTACAGAAGAAAACTTTGAATAAAGCAGAGAGGATCGAAATCCTTACATAATGTTGACCACTAAATTCTATACCCACAGGTCTCTACTAACCTTGTCAACAATGTTTCCCAAGGCCTAATGCCTTGAAGTGAGACGCGACATTTATGGAGAAATATTTTCTGTCTTCTGCATTGAAAACAGTGACAACAAAAGTATAAACAGCATCAACCATCTTAAATTCACAGAACTACAGTTATGTATTCAGTATGGTCTAATCTCAAAAATACCACCCAAGCCCCCAAACTCCAACACAACAGCCAAAGCCAGCCTCAATTTTGCAGTTTGAAGTTCCTAAAAAGAAACAAGCTCCAAACACTCAACACAAAGCTACTTATTTTTAATGCAGGCTTATGTGACGGTTCCACAATGAGGCTATTAGAAGAACACAACTTTGATCTAACATCATTGATTTCAAACAAGAAACACCAGCAAAACCAGAAAAGAACCAAAGTCAACGGCTAAACACAGCCCCTGCCCTGAACACCTGGTGCAGCCCCAGGATCTAGCTGCTTAGCAGCAGATGTGGAAATGTTTTGTTGCTGTGTTTTTACCATACTTCCCTTCAACTGAAGTAGAGAAAGGTTCCTCATATACAAAACAACTTGATAACAATGAAATGTGTAAATCTCCCACCATCTGATGCTTCAAAGGCTTGAGCTGCACTAGTGTATCCATCTTTAGATGGATAGCATGACAAGATAAGAACCAGCTGCTACAGTCCAGAGAAGAGCAACAAGACCTACTAAAAGCCTAGAAACTATAACTTAGGACATAAGACTGAAAGAAACAATGTTTTACTTTAATGAAAGGAAGATGGGAGAGAAGGAGAGGGGAAAATGCAGTAAGGTTTCCTATCTTTGCATCGTTCAACTATGAAGCTACTCCCTTTTCTTGGAGTAACCTAGAGGTGGTGAAAACCCTATTCATATTAAAGTGATTCAAACAATTGCAAACCCACCAAATTAAAGAAATCCCTTGTTTATTTTATTTCAGAATATATTTTATCTACCTGGTTACGAAACAATTCAATATAATTTAAAGCGCTGTCCTTCCAAAGACAGTTAAGAGATTAAAGTAGTTTACTGCTGTTTAGGGGATGGAAATGACTGCTGTTAAGTATTTAAGAGTTTTACTTTCAGGAACACACAGGCTCCTTGCTATGCTACACACTTTATGTTTTAGTAATACATATGTAACTCAAAGGGCCAAAGAATGTCAAGACTGAAAGAAATCATCAAAACAGTGAACTGGAAGAAATGGCAGCTTAGCCTGCAGCCTTACCCAAAATGATAGTAACTAGCTTAGACACTAAAAGTGTATTCAATGAGTTTCTAGGATATCACAGCTTTAAAGCAGTAAGCAATTAATATAGGATTCAGCCTTTATTCTTTCACTATTTTTAGAAAACCGTTTCCTACAGGGGTTGACAGAATTTGTATAGAAACACCAGCATGTTCATGCATGCACAGAGGCATTTACATCAAATATTTCTCTTCTGGTTTTCTTCTCTAGATATGCAGATGCTAAAGCAGCATGGTCTCATGCTGAGGTACAGAAAAAACACTGGTGTAAGCCCCATTTGCTAAGGAAAAAAGGACCATTTCACAGGCATTTTCAAAGGAGGAAAGATAGAATTTGTTTTGTATCTTTAAATGAGGTTTCTACATAACATGAAGAACCATAACCCATGTTCCCCTATGTGATCCAATCCTGATGAGTGAATTCAAATAGGCATGATTGAGGAAGAAAACTGGGTGCAAGAAGAAGCAAAGATAATGTGCCATTTGAAACCTAATTCAGTGCAGTGCAACGAATGCAAATTGCAAGGATTTCCCACTACTTCTGCCAATGGAAGCAATGGCTTACTTGAGTATGTCTAAAAGCCATACTCAGAGGGAAAAATATTCAGACTAGAGCTACCTCTGGTAAAAAATATGCTTAAGCTTCCCATGAATGCTCCCTCTTGCACCCAAATGCTCAGTTTGAAGACATACTGTAAGGCACAGTATTTATGTCATGTACTGCCGGCTCACGTTGCTTCTCTTCAGCCTTGTCTCCTCAAGCAAAGGAAAATCCTAAGACTTGGAAACGCATGAGACAGATGAAACCTGCTAACCCTCGCAGGTAGTTGACTGCATGAAGCACTTTATACCAAAATACCACTACTTCTATGAGTAACGTTTTACTCGGGTTATTCTTTTTTCAGTAGGAACATACCATTGTATCCCATGCTACTAAAAAGATGATAAGGCAGGTTCTTTTGCAGACAGTGAACTCTGTGCTCAGCACATCCTGCTACATCTGTTTTGTTGCTGGTGTTCAGGAACTTTCAGTATTAAATCCTACCAAAGTTATTAATATAATAAATGGGAGAAAATTATAGTGCAATACTCATCCTTCTTTAATAATTACAGTGTTGCTTGTTACAATTCAGAATCATAGAATCGTTCAGGTTGGAAGGGGCCTTAGAGATCACCCAGTTCCGACCCCCTGCCATGGGCAGGGACACCTTCCATTAGACCAGGTGGCTTCGAGCCCCATCCAACTCGGCCTTGAGCACTGCCAGAGATGGGGCAGCCACAGCTTCTCTGCGCAACCAGTGCCAGCGCCTCACCACCCTCACAGTAAATAACTTCTTCCTTATAGTCAACCTAAATCTACCCTCTTTCAGTTTAAAGCCATTGCCCCTTGTCCTGCCATTACATGCCTTTGTAAAAACTTATTTTCCCATCCCTTCCCTCCCTCATTTTTGCTATTAAAACTTTTGAGCAGCTGTATGAAATGTTCTATGCTTTCCTGTATATGCACACCAAACTGTCAAGGGAACAAGTGGTCTTGCTGAAGTCTTCAGACACAGAGAAGCTAGGCAGACAAGGCCACTGCAGCACAACGATTTCTATAATGCACTGTTGCTTAGAGGCATTTATTCCTCCTAAAATATTTTCTGGGCAGTCCCTGCTCCTCGCCAGACCGTGTAAAACATAGACATAGAAGGCACTAGTACAAACAGCATGGTACATCAACCACACACTGGCTACACTGCCTCAAAACCTGAAATAGATCCAGGTCTTAAACAGCAAGTAGGAAGCAGTACTTCACAAGATTATAGAGGAACAAAAGTCTGGCTATAAAAAAATATACATTTAACACTGCAGAACTTCAAAAATGTACCATAAAATTTACAGTGAAAAAGAGAATCCATAGCACATTAATTCAGAAATCAGGATAACATGCAGTGTTTTAAAAGGGGAAATAGTAATAAAAGTGAACTGCAATTTATGAGTTAAAAAGGCTTTTTGGTTTGGCAGTAAATTTGTCTTACCAGAAACATCTGTCACCAATAAGTTCTATTTTCTTTACCTTAAAGCCCTGGTTTTATTTTGCTTTAGAAGTGGGTTAGCACACACTATGCAGCAAGAAGCAAAAGCCTGTTTCTTCATGACATTCCTAGACAACACATAAGTAGCAGAGCAAAATCTTAGGCAAGACCAGGAGCAGTAGTCTAACGGGGATCAGTTCCCCTGAGAATCATATATGCTCTTCAGCTCTGGGGAATGAGAACAGAATAGGCAGATTCTCTAAAGATTTTTTATTTTAACAGGTAATACAATAGAATGACGGCTCCTAAATACGTTAGGCTTAGCTGAGTGCTCTTTCTAATGCACCAACCACAAGGACATGACTGAATCTCCCAGTGTTGTCAGAATACCAAGTTTTGTTGTATGCAACCAACAAAAAAGAATTGGAATTTCCACAAAACAGTGAACAGAGTTGAACTGCACTTGAGCAACAGCTGTCATTATACTTTATAGAAAGCTTTCAATACCTTTGAGGCTAAGCTTCTAAGCCCATTTTATTAAAAAAATATAACAGATGTAAACAAGAGATGGTTAGAAAGCTCCTTGATTAAATTTTCCCTATTGTTTTTAGAAAGCCTTTGCAGACAGTTTTTTTGTCTGTGTTTGATGGACCAGTATGACTTTTTTAAGAATATTTAACATACAAATCACGAAAGCATTAATATTCTAAACCCTCCTGGACAAAAGAGCTGTTTCCAACACTCTTCTTTTTTTTTTTTTTTTTTTTTTAAGTTCTTTGCTGTAGTTCTGACCAATTTTATTATTTTCTTTCTCTCCAAACCCAAGAAATACCATGAAATTTGTGAAAATGCAGCTTTCAGGGTTTGTGCTGCTGCAGACTCTATGGTCTCAAACTAGCCACATGTGAAAGCTTAGGAAAATGTTCTTTTGCTATGTTGTTGCATTTCTGGTAATAGTTGAGGCAGAGAAGTGACCTAGTTCAGGTAGAGAAGTGACCTAACAGCAGCCAGGTTATGGTCCACTTAGCGCATTAAGAAGAATGAAATGAGAATTTTGAATGGGATGCAGAAGTAAATGGAAAGAAACCAAGCATATAGAATATAGGTGTTATCTGCTCCCACTTTTCTTTCTTACCTAATAGTAAGGCTGTGCATCTTGAGGCACCTAAAATTAGCAGTTACTTTTGAAATTTTGGTCTGTCATGTATTATTCATCTAGCTTTCTCTCCTAAAAGGAAGACATAAGATGGCAGTAGCAGATGTTCTTAGCTTCCTGATGGAAAAGGAGGAAAGAGCTGACCAAGCGGACAGATCTTTCTTCAAAGGCGAGGTGACAGACATTGCCTAGCTGAGATGACTATTCTCTGTCAAACACATATTGTAATTCCACCTGTTGCCAGGAAGGCTTGAAGCTTAAGGATTTCTCAGGCAGGCATCAGATCCTCTGCCTACTCATCCAAACTCCTGTGCTTGGGAAGTTCTTGTTCTTTGCTGTGAAAAAAACAACCAGGGAAATCCTGCTCTGTTTTACCAGCCACATTTATAAGCAAGCTACCGAATACAAGAAGCCCAGATAACTTTTAACATTATTCGCCATTTTTGGTTTAGAGGTTTTGACAGCATCTTATCAGAAATGAAAGCCAAACCATAAAGGATTACTGAAATGAAATGATTTAGAAAGAAAATCACTCCTTCACTATGCTACTCCAAGTCGCTTTCTTTATCCTAAAGAACCCCACATAAGACTCCCCTCATCCGTTCAAATAACTGAACACAGTATTTTTAACATAAAGATTCATTTCTAAAAAAATTTCATCTAGTACATCTATGCAAAGTTAGCATGTTGGAAAGAGTATTTCCTCACCTCCTTTGAATTCAAGGTTGCCTCTGTATTTAGTGGTGCTCTTTCACTGAACAGAAACACTGTTTCACTGGTGACAGAAACAGAAACAGCAGATGAAGAAAGTAGTCTCACCTTCCAAAGACATACACACAGTTTGGCTTATAAAAGATAACATAGAGGACGGAAGAACACTCTACCCAAAACTGTTGGCATTCTTTTTCTCAAAGCCAGCAGAAATTATAATGAGAAATGTGCAAGAAAGAACAGGTTTTGGTGTTGCTGGGTTGTTTCATTCATGATCGAAGAACCATTTGAACACCATGCTCCTCAGTCCACAGATAAAATGCTTTAAGACCTTACCCACACCCCAACATTACATGTTAAAATTTGAAACTTATTATTTCCTACAAATGGCTCCTTTCATGAATATGTGCCATGCTGTCAAAACTCTTCTTCTGATTTATACTATCAATCGTCTTAAAGATACCATCTGAAACAACTACACTGGTTTTCATACCCATCACCAGTCTTGGTGCAAATCAATGTGTGAATACTTCTCAATCTTAAATACAGCAATTAACTTATGACCAGTTTTCCGAATGAAAGCATACATATTCTGTCGGAACCATGCCAAGACTCACACCTGTATGGCACTTCTGCACAACTTAAAATCCATTTAGTAATTTTGATTCTAGTTTATATTTAGATAGTCCTCTGTATGCCATATGCATATGCAATCTACTACATCAATCAAAACAGCTCAGTGTTCATATGACTGATACACAAATAAATGTACTTTACCTAGAGGTCAAAATAAGTTCTGTAAGAGCACTGTATACTGTCCTGTTTTTAGCTACCTCCTACAGCCATGAAGTATAAAAACTTAACAAGGTGCAAAATAACAAACTGAACCACCATTACTGAGTTTCTTTAGTTCACACTAGCAATGCTATAATTATAATCAAGAATACACTTCACTTTTAACTCTGTTTTTACTGTTATCATTCTACCTTGTGGCCCATGGTGACCTATGTCAGTTTAATTACAAAATATGGTCATAGAGAGGAAAAGGTAAAAAAAAAAAAAAACCCAAATAAGAAAAAAGAATCAATTCTGCTACTCTGAGATCACATGTGTAAGAACCAGGGTATGGATTTTGGCTTTTTAAGACAGTGCTTTTTGCCCTTTTACAGCCACAGAATAGTCCGGGGGGATCACAACGAGAGTGGATAAATTAGGGTTTCACTACCAAAGCTTAAATTAGGGTTTCACTATGAATCAGCATAGCTCTGATTTGACAGAACTGTGAGACTTTCAAAACTGCACTTTCAACACATTAAGTACAATAGGTAGGATTTTTCAGAAACATTAGAAATGCTGAGAAATAAGGTAGGTTGAAATTCATACATATCACTGTTAGTCTCATGAAAAGAGAGCTGCAACACACACACACTGAAAAAGGTGTGAATACTTGTCTACACAGGGTAGGAAAAAAGATTGCTGATATGACTGATGATCCATTTTTGTGTTTATTTCTTTTTTAACTGGACAGCAACTTTTTTCCTTTCACAGTCACTGTACCATATTAGGCCTAGAAGCATAGAAGTTTTCAAAAGAGCCCTACGACTTAGTCTTTCTTCAAATGTGACTGAGAAAATAAACATACATAGCTGAAATAGAAAAGGAATGGGCACATTATATGTGTGACAATTAAAGCACTGTGCAATGTAAATGTGTGAAAAATAATTTCTGAACCTGTCTTGAGAGACTACAGAAGTCTTAATTCGGGCTTCTCTATTCTGGCATTGATTTTATCAGGTTGGATAGGCAGCCTCAGTGCTTTAATATACAAAGGCCACTGCTCTAGATTCATGACAAGTTTTGACCTTAAGACTTTCAAATTTTGTTTGCTCATCCGATTCCTCTATGGGAGTATTTTAGAAACCTCTCAATATTTCAGTATCATGCATATCTCCAGTAAAGATTTGCGAATGTAATATAAACATACTGCACATTACTGCAACTTGTAGGTATTCAATTAGCAAAGGGGACATCTGCACTTGTCCACCTCACCTTCATCTCTGAAAAATAATGACTACATACCAGATGCTGTGTAATGACCTATTGAAATATGCAAATAAAATATTCAAAGGGCCCTCACTAATTTTATGACAACAAAGTCCAGAGCTGTGATATTCCAAATAACCCTAATTCTTATTTTCTTAATAATACATACGTGCAATGAAACACCGAGTAAAATCTTAGCTTTCTTTACAAGAAAACAGGATTTGAGTTGGAAGTCTAAATGTCAGCCCTGAACATTATAAAATTATACAGAATAAGGAGGAAAGAGGGCTGATAGTGCATATAAATATAACAGTGTATTAGGCTGCATTTAATTACCAGTTCAAACAACAACCTGATCTAACCTTTGACAAGTAAAATAAATGTTCTGAATAATTTAACCAAAGCAAACATTTGCTGTTAAATGCTGGCTAATTATAGTAAGAGTTGTACTGAGAGCGGGAAAAAACCCAAAAGAGATGGTAATTTATACACTTCTGCAATTGCTACAGCTATTCCTTGAAACCCTTGAATTTTTTTTCCATGCGGGATAGCTATTAAGTATCTACTTCAAGAAAAGAAATCTGTCTATGTGTAAGGGAAGAAGCACTGTATTAAGGATAACTAGCCTTGGTTTACAAGCACTGAAGAAATTATCTAAATACTGAAAGTAAGCTAATGTCAGTTTCAAGAATATCCACCTTTTCTATTGTTGATTTTCTGATATGAAAGGTCTCTGTACTGCTCTGTATCACACTGGAAAATAAGAAAGGGTAGAATAAAGATTAAGTGTTTTCCAAAGTGTCAGCTCAATGTCACACAAAAGCCTCATTACAGGACAGGGAGCAAAATTCAGTCATGTCCAATGCACTTTTGAAGAGTAATAAACAAATTTCAATTCTTTACCTAAATACTAGATCAACAGTTAAGTGACACAAATAAACCAGCGTTCTTTAAAAAATCCCCCCAAATTATTTAATGATGAAATAATTCCACCATTATGACTTTTAAAGAGATATTATCTGTAGCCAGATACACTCTCCACATGAAGTACTGAGGCTGTTTCAAAAAGAAGCTTAAGATCTCAGAAAAAGTAAAATATGTGACAAGGAGAAATATTTAAAGTCAGAATGCTTCCAATACCAGAAATTGAAACTGTGAGAAAAAATACGCCTTCCAGTTGTATGCTATTTTTAAAGAAATGAATGGCTTTTGCAATTTTGGGCCAAGAGTTTCACTTATTTATGCAAAGAAAAGTTAGCAGATCATCATCTGTCTATCTGCATGCACAATAAGTATGGTTCAGGAGAATCAGAAGACCATGAAAATTTCACGGACAAGCAATGTATGGTAAATGAAAGAAGCCTATAACCCCCTAATCTTGAATATATATTAATATTTGAAGGCTTTATATAATCTGCAAAGTAAAAAGTGAAAACCATTAAAAATATTAAAACTGACTGTAAGTATGCTCCTCTCTTTTCCCAAAAGTAATTTGTGTGCAGATAAGTTCTGGCCACAAGTTTCTAAGACAAACATATTATTTTTAAGTTACCTTTTATATTTTCATAAATATTTAAACTCCCCCTGAAATTTTAAATATGTTTATAGAGACACGAATGCTAACATTCTTTGCTTCTTCTAAGGGAAAAATATGAATTAAACTATTTCTTGCACACTGTATGAGAAACAATTTTTAAAAGAAACATAATAAATTGACAAAAAAATCACCACAAATTGTCTACTTGATAACAGATTTTCTAGCGTATGGTGTAAACCAAATATTGGAAAATTGAATACGAAGGTCATTACTATTCTTGCTCCATAGCTCAGGATAAAGTCTTTAAGCAAACAAAGTAGTGAAGAATTTGACAAGATCTATGCCTGACACTGGAGAAAGTCAAGTACAGAATTAATTTTACACAGTATCTATTGCTTCATGCCAAATAGACAGTGAAATGCACTGATTTTTTTTATGCGGAGGCATCCATAAGAACATACTTAGCTGTATTTGGACAGGACAGGGAGAAATCTTAGGCAGTCATTGGTAAATGCAATGTATCAACTCTTCCTGCTATTATACTGCACACAAAATTTTGGCATTTAAGTATAAAACTGGAACAGATAATCTCTAAAGTTGTTATGCTTTCTGTGTTCTGCAATTGAAATGTTACCAGGTTCAGTAAGGTAAATTATGGTAATAGGAAATACCTTTACCTTTCTGTGAATTAAAAGGTAGCAAGAAATAAAATCATCCCCCTAATTCTAATTTTATTTTCTTTGACTTACATTTTAGGTAAAGAACGAAATTAACAAACCAGTTATAGGTTGCACAGGGTGATGTGAAGACTGCTGCTTGATGGGGAGCTCGCACTCAATGCTAGCCACTCATCAGTACCAATTACACTTTCCTGTTACTCCTAATTTTCCAAACTCTTGTGTACTTTAAGTACACTGAACATGAAATATAATACAATACTTTAAATTTAAATAATTAAATCTGATAGAGACACTGTTAGAAATGCTAGTGTACTAAAATGCTAATATACTAAAAAACACCCCCAAAACTCTCTTGGCCATAGCTGGAAGGAATACGTATTGTTCCTGAATATCTTAGGCATCAGTCTGATATAGCAGGTGGTGTACCTGGAAGGGTGATTATAACCAAACAATTTAGTTACATGCGTACATGTACATAGGCTAAACCAGCTAATATCTTCACCAAGTGTAGCCCACCTGGGGGATAATTCTTCTGAGTCCAAAAAATATTTTCAAACAGACCATTAAAGAAGAATACCACGATGCAGAAACTAGACAAGCTTCTCCCCTGACTTTCTGCATGAAATAAAACCAGAAGAACTAAAGATCGAGTTAGTCCTTTAGATCCATACTTTTGTGCAATAGGTTATCAAGAAATCTGAATTAGCAATAACATAGAAAGTAGAATGGCTAAACCAACAGAAATCATAGCAGAACTATGATTGTGAGGTTCTTCTTGAACCAATCCAGCATTTCACCCCGGTCAGTCTGTTGTTATAAGCAACAATTAATTTAGTCTGCACTGGAAGTTTTCTACATATTTTAGTTTGCACATACTTGTCAGGTCTTCCTAAGGAGAATTCACTTTCGTGTAGAATGGCTTTGTGATGTGGATTAGCCTCCACAAGGGATCTAAATTGACAATAATGAATTCATTTTATATAGTAGGCTAGACTTAAACGAGAAGTGAAAGGCCAGTGCCAGCAGAGTTCAGTGATCAGCCACTGTTGTTCTCTATATAATTTACTGGTTGAGTTTAATAATTACAGCATTGCCTTGACAATCTGTAGCTGCAGCATACTGCAAGGAGAGGAAGAGCAAATGCTTCTTGTGTTAATAGAAGAATTGAATTTTTTATTTAAATGCAGACCCACATAAACTGCAGATGGAGTATTTATAACGAACATCTAAGAACAATGACACTGGTTTAAACTAAAATTAATTTATATCACTCAAATCCGGAAAAACATAATTTCAAGCCTTGATCTTATTAGGATACTTAATGTAATCTTATTAGAATATGAGCTTCTATATATCAAAGTGTTTTATACATTGCAAATATATTTTAAAGAGCTCCAATAAACATTACTAAACAATTCACTACTGATCTCCAAACCTAGTTTCACAGGGGCAGATTATTGGATCTGTAACTAATACAGCAGGAGAGGCAATGCCTTCACACAGGCAATATTCTTGCTGCTATACAGAACAGGCTGTCACATGAGTGTTAAGTAAGTTTCTAGGACTTTCTCATCTCTTAGCTGCCTGAGATTTAGCACAGAGCATCATGCTTTCCAAAAGGACAGAGTACCTACAGCTTCAGCGGAAGCAAATGGGGATCACAGATATATAAAATTTCAGAAAATCAGGCCTGGTGCCATATACCAGGAAAACGCTGCCAGAAATGCCACTCACAGAATCCATGCCTGCCACTCCACAGAGATTCATATATGCTTAATGATGGCTAGCAAGTACAGAGAGCAGACCTAGCTAACGAAAAACAACAGAAAACTAGGCAGCAGGCATGCGATGAGCACTCTGTCTGCACTCATATCCCCACTGGCAAAGTAAAAGTAAAATAGTTAAGAAACTGGTAAGGTTGATGCCAAAAATGTAAATGTTTCTAAGGACTATAGCAGACCTTAAGAGTTAGTTTTTAATCTCATTTGAAACAGTTTCAATACTTCAACATTAATGTATGCACATATATATTAATGAAGCAGACATGTGAATCCCCCCGATGTCGATGTCTGTGAAGCATCTTAGCTCTTACTTCCTTCACCATCAGTCGCGTGTAAGTAACATACTGTGGCAACATATGAATAGTTCATAGCTCCAGCAATGAATGAATGAATGAACAGTGACCTAAACGCAAGCAGCAATTAAGGTTTCTGTTTCTTTACCCAGCAGCTATTGCATATACTCACAGCAAACAAGTGTGTTTTTCTGACATGCACACTTGTCTGTTAATAAGTTAAGGAACTATTTCAGTCAAAAGCCTTTACGTTTTTCCCCTACACGCTTCGTTTCTTGCTACATGCATTGGAGTTTTACTCCAATAGAGATGTTGATGACAAGCCAAAGAAACGGAGAGATGCTGCCAGGGATTAAGGTAAAGAACACTACAATACTTCACAGAAGCACAAAGGGTCTGCTGGTGTTTTCCTGCACTTGGAAATCTTAAGCGCAAGCTTTCTGAAAAGCACAATGAGAGTTTCCAGGTAGCACTTCTATTTGATTTTAGTAAGCAGTCATACATCCCGTGCAAGACTTTCATGTACCACAACAAAGTACCAGCAAAAATTCCAACATTTTGAACAGCAACAAGTCTGAAATAATTACAATATGCTGGGGTTTATTTATTTCCTGTTTTTTTTTTCCAAGGAGGGTGCTTTGGGTCTTTTATTGGGGGTTTATTGTTGTTCAGTTTGTATTTTTTATATGTTATGGGGGAAGAAGAGAAGAGCAACAAAAATCACACAAAGAGCCATGCCTGTTCTTTTTCACAGGTTCAGTTCAAAATAATTCCACTAATAATCTACTGCACATTATCAATACAGTAGTTATGTGTTCAGAGATAAATTACATTCTAATTCACTCCAGTGAAACTAAATTCCAGTTGCAGAATCTTGTTACAGGAATGATCTGTAAGAGCAATCGCTGGCCTTGAAGGGACCAGCAGGTACAATTTTATGTAAAAGCAGTTAAAAAAAATACTTTTCCAACTGTAACCAGAACGACTGACACAATCATATCTGTCAACAAAAACTCTACATACATATCTCAAACCTTTATCTCAGTTTAGAACCTGGATCCATTTTCTCTATTATCTACACTATATGGCTCAAAATTCTCAGCCCCTGTTACTCTGGCAAAAAGTGATCTCTGCAAAAATAAACTGAAGAAAATTTAGACAACCCAAACAAAAGAAAAGAAACAGATCCTAGGAGCTGTTAGTACATTAAATGAGCATTACACTAACGCATTTGTCTTTGTAGAAAGTAGAGAAAAACAGAAAGAAAGCTATCTCC
>JANHGB010050553.1:59581-62282 GCA_026283785.1 Coracopsis vasa | reverse complement strand
TAAGTCATTTCCCCTTCTGAAGCATATATGCATGAGATAAGTAGATTTTTTTTTCTCTTCTATATTTAGAAGAGATACAACAGTGTAATTTTATTTTAGACACAATAATGTAATTTTATTTTATTCTTTTTTAATCAAATAATCGATGTGGATAATTGGTCAAGGGAACTAAGAGTACACTAAAAGTGCGAAGTGGATGGCTGGCTCCTTTATGCTCGAAGCCTGCATCATGCTGCTTTGTGATTTTTAAAGCCAAAATTTGTAGAGAACTTGCATTCAATAACTAATGTTTAATACTTTAATAAACTTTTTACATTACACAAACAGTGTCTGCTACAGAAATGAACAATCCTCATCATTCAATATTGAGATCAGCTCTGTCCCTGTGCTAATTTATTATACATTACTATATAGGTAGAATACTACAGTTGCAGGATAAATGATGCTACTCCTTTTGCTACAAGAGAATTTTAATATAAGGGAAAACAAGAAGAGCAGAGGTTGCAAGAGCTTATCTCTCAGAATATAAAATTAAGTCTTTCACAAATTAAGATAATCATTATCAGAAACCACTTGTTACGAGCAATAATTTAATCTCCCTGAACTCAAACCCTACAACATTCAGCTAACACTGAAGAAACTGGAAAGTAAAATGATTCATAAACTGCCAAAGAGCAGTATGGGTGGAAACAGAATTTGTTCTCAGTGTCAGAAGCAAAAGTGACAAAACAGTAAAATGAAAACTCTTATTTTAAAATGCAGGTAACATTGATAAAGATCTGATTGAGAATTAATGTAATACTGTGCAAAGAAAAGGCTAGCTGATTGGCCTGACAAGAGCAGAACAATTTTGAAACTGCAGATTCAGCTGGTCCCTACTGCTACTTTACCAAAGCACATGAGGGGACATATCTATGTAGGAAGAGGAAAAAAATTGGCGAAGCTGTGGAAAGAAATAGTGAGTTAATTTTAAATCATAATGGGTGAACTTCTTCAGTGTGTGTAATACCCTCCTAGACATACAAGAGCTGCTCTGCAGCACCATTTCCTGGATGCTTGGAATCAGATTATCAGTTTTGCTGTAGATTTACAAGGCATTAAGGTAACTTTAGACTTCCTTTCTCCTTTCTCTCCTTGCCCTCCCCAAATATTAATCTGACCTTAACGCTTGAAAATTATCTATATCAGAAATTAAAATCATGTAGCAGAGAATATAGGAAAGCCACCAATTCAAACTTTAACTTTCATAAATAATGATCTATTCTTATTCTTCTTCATTTTAGGACTTTATTGTATGTATTCATATATTATTTTTCAACCTTGCCAGAGCTGAGAGGTTCAATGGACACTGACAGACCATTGAAGAAGATGAGGTTTTTTCATAGCCAACAGAGCTGTAGACCAATTTTGGACATTATTTGGCAAGTGTTACTGTACTAAGGAAGCAATTTTTCCAGGTTCACATGCACCAAGTGCAGTGTGCATTACAGAGCTCTTAAAAAAGCAGCATTAATATAAGACTGAATATATCTTGTTTGTGTAATTATCTACTCAATTCAACATGCCTGAAGACATTCACATACAACAGAAAAGGTAAAAACTCACAGAAAGCAAAATCTCTACTGTATGATGCTCTTGGATAGCCTACGTTAACATTTCTTTCGTAAATCCACATCCAGGAACATTATTCAAAGAAAGAAACTCATGCATCACATACCCATCAGGCTTGAGAGTCTCGCATTGCTATCTACAAAAATTATGAAAAAGTAATCAGAAATTTCACGGACAGTATACAAATTTATTAATATGATCTGTTTTAATAGGTGCCAGCAAAAACATCTTATTAGTTCTACAATTAAATGATTCAGAAACCATCCACACTATCTGCCTTTTAACAGTTCCAATCAGTAGCAGATCTAGGTGTAATCAACAGCAGCAAGGGGCTTTAGGAAGCAAAACAAAACAAAAACAGTAGGGATCTTTACTAGTTTACAGTAATTGATACAAGGAGATGTTATACGTTACTGCAAGTTAGCCCAAGATACGGAAAAGCTACGTGAAAATTCCCTATTACCTACAACTCCCATTTCAATATAGCAACAGCAATACAATAAGCTTTTATAAAATGGAGTATTTAAAGTTTACTAAATTCCTTGCTGATCTAGAAGATCATCTTTATCTCTTCGTTTGCCCCCCTCCATTTTACATTTTTTGTAACAAGATCAATATTTGGGTTACCATATATTCAGCACCCATGGATGTCACCCCTTAAATTTGTGAGTGGGCTGCACGAGTGATATAAAGCCCCTCTTCTGTAGGAGTTGAGCACATGGTCTGAACAGCACTTTTAGCCCCTGCTATGCATGGTAGCGAAACTATGTTTCCCATATGTTAGTGCTGACAGGCTGACTGATATAAATTCAACTCAAAGAAACTTACACACAAGTTATTTTTACGCTTTTTAATCCTTTTTTTCCTCTATTAACAGTGTCCCAGATATAAGAAAGGAATACATTAAAGAGAAATTGGTAAGTGGTGTAATAATTTATGCACCCTTTGAGTGCTAGGACATCTGCATAAAACGAGGCCATCGCCTTTTTGATGTCAAGGATCTTGGGATAGTTCCAAATTGTAAGTATTTAAATCCTAAGCTTTTAAATTCCCATTGATTTTAACACAAGCGTGAAGAGATAAGCATCCA
>JANHGB010050553.1:17081-54581 GCA_026283785.1 Coracopsis vasa | reverse complement strand
TTATGTCTTCATTTTGGTATTTCCATGCCTACCCTGTACACTTCACCCAACCATTATCACAGGATGGTGTGGATAGCACCTTTACTGATGAAAAAGCAAGCAGTGCCTTTTATGAAATCAAATGTAACAGCATTAACATCTCCAACACGATTAGTTTAGCTTGAGCCTTTTCTCCCACACAGTGCTATAAACCAACTAAGTCTGTTGTAATACATGTACTGATAAAGGCTGCTTATTTGAGCAATGCCATTTTATTACTCATCCTGTATGAATGTTGCTTTCCTTCTTGCAGCCCTTTTCATAAGAATCCCACCTCTCTTATTTGAATCCCCTATTCGCATAAATAAGCTTCAGTCTGATGCTACTACTACATGATTATCTGGTGTTCACAGTTCCACTCCTGGGGTTATTCACACTGCCTAATTTAGGCTGCTTTAAAACTTCTAAGTCAAATGAGACTTTACAGACTAAAATGAGAGGCTGAAGTTGCTCAATCAAGGAGAGAAGCAGGTGCCTTCACGGAGGAGACTTAGCGCTCCTCATTCTGATACCTGAGGCAGATCTGGTGCAATTACAGAATGTCACTATTTGCTACATCCAGTATCAAAACACCCACACCAACATAAATTTACTGGAACTGTGGCTTTTGCACCTTAACCTTCAGACTATATTCATAAAGTCAAAATGAAAACAGAATTATTCTGGAAGCTATAAATGGCACCAATATTCCGCAGAAAGGTAGCGCATAAAGCTGAAGCCCTGCCAGGCATTGCAATAAATGGGAAGTGATGATTCAAAACTCTCTAATGGTCGTAAGAAAGCTTTCATGCAAACACACTACTTTTATTATGTTCCAAAAGAAACAAAAATTCTCAATGAAAGATAAACTCAAAGAGTATAAACTATTTTAAAAACAAAACTCATGCTACTATATTTCAAAATTTCTTCCCCTTCCATTTTTTTTCCTTTTTTTAAAGGAATGTTATGAACCCGGGTATTTGAAAACGGGGTAATTTCATTGCGTAAGCAGCCTTTCTTAAAGAACATTTCAATGACCCAGTTATGTCTCTGTTTTATTTTTGTAATATTTTTATATGAACTAGGATAAGGCTGCAGTTAAACGCTGTTCTTCAATTTATTTTTCCATCTGCTTTTAGCTGCAGGATAGCATATTTTATCACATTTGATATACAGGGTCAAAGGAATAAAAAAATTAACCCTGTATTTTTGCATAAAATGTATAAATAAATTCTGATGGTGCAAGCTCAGCAAGTAGAATATTTTTACTAGTTCTATCTTGTGATAATACTTTTGTAATCACTTTATGTTTCAGCTGCTAACAATTGAATACAGTTTTCTATGTTATTAACACAGTTCTACAAATCACAGGGAAAAATCCAGTATCTGAGCAAAAGAGGATTAAAGGTCACATTTTCAGAAGGTAATCTTTTCACACATACAAGAGGCAATAGGCCAAGTCACTTAGCTTTCCCTAGCTAATCAAACTGCACAATTTCAGCATAGTGGTTCTTTTTAGATGTAGGTGGTGATAAAACGATCCTTGGCTTGGGAACACATCCAAGATGCATACACACTCCCAAACACCTCCCCCTACTCACCCCACCTCCAGTTGATTTGAACACAGACATATTTATCAATACTTTTTAAGGTAGCAACCATGCTGATGGGGACAATTATGAAACAAGAGAGAGGTCACAGTAAATCCAACTCAGAGTATGTGACCAAAGTTATGTGGGGAAAAAACAAACTAGTGTCAGCATCAAGCATCTGTTGCTGCTGGTGCGCGGACAAAGCGAGTGCCAGAACAAGGAGGCAGTTTTGTAGATCTACTGTTTGTCAAGTCGCCCACTGAAGCAAGCCTCGAAATCAGTGTGTGTACTGCGGCCATCTGTTTACTTTTCACTAGCAAAACTCTTGACTCTTACCATTTCTTTGAAGCCATGGTCAATGTCAAGAAACAGGTACAGTTCTGATGATCGTGCATGTTTTTTTATCTTGGCAAGGAAGGCGGAAGGAAGACAGAAGTATATAATTAGCTCTAAAGAAAAAAGGGATTACAGGAAAAGGATGTTTATTTATTCAGGTATATTATACCCCAAAGGGATTAAACTATCAAGGTCCCATGAAAGCAACCAGTGAAAACAGAAAGACTGGCCTGCCACAAAACATGATTTATTTACTTAGCTTTGTAATAGAGAGCTGCTGAATTGACCTGGACTTAAGAAACTTGTCTCTGCTCTCTTCCCTCCAATGACCAAAACCAGAATAGTTTAAATGATCTATGGAAAAGTGGATTTAAAAGCTCAAATACTCTCAAATCAATGCTAAATCACCAATGAACACCACACTGCTAAAATCCTTGCTGCTAAGTTTCACTGTGCAGAATCCCCACAGAGAAAGCCACTGCCCATTTACCAATGTTCACGCAACATCTCATGCACACATTTATTGAATCTTCCCCCATTTTAAGGCTCTTTTTTTAGAGTTAACATATACTTGCTTCAACCTGTACTATGCAGTCTTGTTTACTTATGTACCTTCTTAACTTTCACTTGTGTCATGTATCTACCTGCATTTCCTGACCTTTCTTAGGACGCCCCAAAATTCCAATAGGTGGGATTTTTTGTGAAAAAAATTTCAAGCTTTCTCTCTCTTTTTTAATCTTTCAAAAATCAGAAGAGATTTTCCTTATTTTTACTTTATTTTTTCCTTTGCTTCTGTCCCAGGTCCTAAAAGGGACTATTTAAATGAGAACCCAAACTCTCGCAAGTTAGGTACTGCATGATTTACATACGTGTGCGCAAGGCTCACAGTGTGGGCTGCCCTGTACTAGTTCTATTAAAACATCCCCAGACAGACAGACATACTTACATTGCATACAGGACTAATGAATCTACGTAAGATATGGTTGCGTGATGCAGGTAATGCTGTGTCAGCTGTAAATACTGCCAAAGAACTGGAAAAATGTTCATATACTGGGAACTCTGAAAAGTCTCAATTAGCTTTTACATTTAAATGCTTGCTGGCTGTGGTAGAGGCACGTGTGTATGCACACACGTGTGCATTCTGAAAGCACCAGTCAACAAATGGATATGTTGGGTTTTTTCAAGCCACTGAAACTTGAAAATGTACTGAGATTTTGTGCAGAAGCTAACAGTTTTACACTTGAGTCAGGATTCTCACCTCTGAAACAACTGCTCCAGACTCTTCCCAGATAAAAGAGAGATTGTTCTCGAAAGGTCTTATGCACAACAGTCAGAAAAAAGAAAAGAAGATGCAAGCTTACTGTCATGTGGGTAGTGTAAGAGGCCCTAACTTTGGAGAAATACAAGAAGTATTACATCTTCCTCTAAACAAAGCAAATGCACCTTTTGGAGTCATTGCTGAAGTTCAGTATTTCCACACAGCACATAAAGAGCAATCATCAAAATCAGTGAAATGTTTCAAACTTCTCATTCCACGGAATAACCTGACGAAAGCAGACCACTCACTAATAAAGTGCAACTTAATAAATCATGTGAAATCTTATTTTGTTCAAACCCTTACTAACTCCTAGCACCATCTGTTACCATCAAAACTATATGACAAGATATGATATATAATTAATAGGTAAACAACAATCTAATTAAAATGGACAAATACTCCATGTTCCTGCCATTTGGGAGCTCTAATTACAGACTAAATTTTAAGCTTGAATTAAATATTTAAGCTGGAAAATTAACTTTCCTTCTCGAGCCTTGAATACATTAATACAGATATGTGAAGCGACTTCCTGATGGTAACTTAAACATGTAATTTAGTTTCATCAAAGCAGTTACTAATTGTTAAGCAGCAGTACCTTACCATATGTACACAATAGCTATTCAGAGCCGAAAAGGTGGTTTTAAAGTACCCCTCTGCAACCCTTTTCTGACATAAATATAAAATGTATATACAGCACAGCAGTTTACACTACACACTGAAAATAAATTACATACAGACTTCAGCTTTCAATGGGTCTTAGCCTGCATAAGTCTGAATAGATCTAGATAAACAAATACATATTTTTGCTGCTGAAGCAGCTAAAGAATATCTAGAAAAGTTAAGCTATTTTTACATTCTACTTGTAGAATTTTGAACTTTAGAGTAAAAAAATGCAATTTGCCTGAGCCAGCTAGCAAAACAACATGGTGAAAAAAACAGGTATTTCATCTAACTTAAGTAAGATGATTCAGGTTTTCTTTAATACCAACATCAAAAGGAGAGAAATATGAATAAAATGGAGAATGGCCTTATACAAAATATTGTTAAATAGGTTCCAAGTATGCAAGCGGCTAAAATTTATCTAAAATTCATGCAGCACAGTAAATACTACTGTATTAGGTATCTAAAAACTTCCTTCCACTAATATAGGAATGTGGAATATTTGCACTCCAACCAGTACTTGGATGTTAGGTGTCTTAACAGTGCCCACCACTCAGCAACAGACTTCACTATTTTAGGGAAAAAACAAACAAATCTCTGGTTTTTAGGCAAACCACAATGCTTTCCAAATATTGCTGAGTTGAACCACCTTGCAAAGCGTTTCTCTGATCTTATGTACACAGAAAGTGAGGCACAAGGATGCTACGTGACACCCACAACCATATGTTAAGGCTTCAATGGTGTAAAATACTCCATGTATATGGAACTCTATGCTTTTCTTTCTTCACGTGGAATGTTTTTAAGGGAGGGCACACAAAGATTTCAGTGTGGTTTCAATCAAGAATTGGCTCTTACAGGCTCACATGGCCTGAGTCAGTAACACATGTGAAACAAGAATCCAGATTTCTTGATCTTCAATATTCTTTTCTAATCCTAATATTCTCCTTCAAAACAACAGAAATGCATTTGCTTTAATTTAGATTCCAGTACAGAATCTAAGAGATGTAGAGCATTTTTGTTTCTAAATATCCTTGACATGGTATGTTACTTACACAGTGAGAAACAGAACATGAAGGAATTTCATCCACCCATCCAGCCTTCATTATTTTTATTTGCAGCATAAATACAGATGACATTAATTACTGGGCCATGACTTCATCAAGGGATTCTAGTGACATCAAAATGAAACCTCTAATAGTTCGTGATGTCACTACAAACCCTCAAGGGATTTTTCATTCCATAACTCAGAAGAACATGGCAGCTTCTCAATTTAGGTAGTTAATGGACTGGAGTCTTAGGATATGCTTCAGGACCTGGTCTGCTTCTACCGCTCCCTCATTCTCTCCTTTGTCCATTCCTACCATACAGATATAATTTTACTCTTTCTATGTGATAAAAATACCAGGGCAGTTTACAATAATCAAGCTGGTATTTTCAGTTACTCAGACTCTGATACCGTTCTTTAAACTGTAGTTGTACTATGTAAGCAAAATTTACATTTTTAATTTACTGAATCTCTTAAACATTATAAAGCCACTTATTTTAACAAGAGCCAACTCTTCACTATACTTTCATAATACAGTCTGTGAAGCTACTTAAAAATTATTAAATAATTCCTTAGCAATTAAAAGAATGAAAATCTTCCCTCCTGGACAAAGCTGACTTAGAACTTCAGTACTATAAATATCTTTTAGGGACGTACTTGTATGAATTTCACCCATGTCTGAACATCCATCATTTTCTCTTTTGTTTTGTGTTTTGGGTTTTGTTTTTTTTTTCCATCAGTACTCCTGAGCTACTTAACTTTGAGCAGTCCCATAGCTTATGTTACAGTCCATATTTTCCAAGTGATTAGAGTAGGTATTCTATAACACATACACACCATTGCATTAGGTGCTGAAAACAAGCATGGACTCCTCTAGCCATATATGCTTAATTCATTTGGCCAGGCTAACTGGACAGGAACACTGCATAATTACATCATTTCAAAGCTGAAACAACAAACGACACTGGTGAAAGCAGAGAAAACAGTTTTTCTCCCAAGCAGGGAACGAAATGCAGACAGTAAATAAAGATTCTTCTTGTGGTGGACACAAGACGTGACAAAGATACACTCCACTACATCACAGCCATTAAAATCTATCTTCTTTTAATTACAGTTGGTTAAGTTTTGAATCATGCTCTGATTACAGGGAAAGGCGGCTGCTAGGCAAAACCAAGTACCAAGTTCTGAGGAGCGTTATCATTCCCTCTGCAGTCCAAGATACAGCCATATTCTTTCCAGGCCTATTTATAGACCATATTGTACTGTACATGTGCCATGGATCCTAATGTGAGGAAAATTATATAGATATTCAAAGCATGACATATTGATTCAACATATTGAACGGATTGTTTTTTCCTCTATTTATTTAAATGATTATAATAGTTTATAGTGAGCTTAGCCCTTGAGACAGATGGTTGTAAACTCAAAATTTAAGTTTTAAATAACTGTATTAAAATGAAGTAAATGATTTTATCCACCCTCCTTATTAGAAGGAGAATGAATTTATCTAAACACAGGCTTTAACCCTCTCCTGAGTTGTCTGTGACTATTTATCAAAGAAAGTGAACTTCCTAAATTGTTTCTGCTGATGAATTTGCAACTCACTGACTGGAATTTTAAATTGTGTCTCATTAAAATGTGTCTGATACGCATAATATTTCCTTACATTGTGTTGGGCAAAAGTAAGCTTGATTTTAGGGTAAAAAAGGGAATTCTACAATTATCCATTTTGAAAAGAGCCTTAAACTATAAGTCTACAGTTTATATCTCATCTAATTCTTTCCAAGAGAAAATTTCTAAATTGCCAGGCACAAAAGCATAAAGTAAAAAACTCTGTTCATAACTCATGCAAGTGAATGAAACAGTTTTCCCTTAAAGACTACAGCTCTACCAGAGTTCTGCCTGTGAAAAATACTGTATTACATTTATCCTACAAAAGCGTTATCCCTTTCCTTCTCCCAGTTTTATGAGCATCTCTTTTCTACATTACCTCTTAGCCCTCCATCATTGCACCTTTATGCAGATTTCTGAGTTTCACTACTGGACAATGGCAAAGGAGAGCAGATAATTGTCAAGTGAGTATGTAAGTATGATAACTAAACTTCATATCACTAACTCCATTTGTGTCATTCAAAATATATGCATTGATAAATGTGCTAATTATCCAAGCCCAATGATCAGTCCAAGCCCTGCACAAACCAGTTAAGAGTTCCATTGCATACTTCTAAAAGATTCACAAACATCGACCTACGTCAGCAAGTAGCAACTGCTCAATGTGGGCAGACAGGTAGAATGAAATAGTTAATGCTGAAGATCAATATTCATACAATGCATCTTTTTTAAGAGATTTCAATTTGGATTGGTCATGTTCAGGTCCAAAAGCGACTAGCAGCTGTTGTAAAAGAAGTTCATTTATACACTTGCTGGTGTGCAACTTCTGATTTAGGTTAATCCAGAAGACTCTTCCCCATGCTAGCACTACTCTGCAATATGAACACAAGCACAGAGGGACAATCTGTTTCAAATACGCATTCCTGATCCAAACTAAAATGCTAACCTAGGACCACACCAGGAAAATCAAACCTGCTGTCAATTAATCTGTTTACTTAAGGGTGCTTACAAGGGTCCACTAAAACATTTTGGGGAAACCTACAAATAGAAAGAAGGATCAACACTCACTAAGTTAGATCAACAGTTTCTAATGCTGTAATGCTGCTGGAAAAGACCATCATCTTACTTAAAATACCACTGATCTCCCTTCATTTCTACTTTCAGCAGGCAGCAGGATGAGCACGCGGCAGGTCCATGAGGAGAGGTTAATGACCATTCAGTGAGATGTCAGACCATGAAAGGTGTGAATGTTTTTTTAAGCCTAGCTACTGCCATTTACTAATCTTCAACTCAGACTTTGCAATGGTTGTGAAAATGTTAGAGTAATAGTAAGTAAGTTGGGAAATTTATGCGCATGTGTTTTAGGCTGGGTTTTTTCTTTTTAAGTGAGTGAAGATTAAAACAAAATAATCAGAACTAGGAAATCAGAGTAATTCTGAAGAATCTGTCCTGTTAAACTGATACACCCAATTTGAAATTTTGGAATGAAATGACAGTGTCACTATGTAAGATGACAAAAGAAACAGCATAAAACTTACAGTGAGCAAGTATTAAAAAAATTAAAGTGGTCCATGTCCCATTATTTTTGAAGTTCTTCTATTTTTGTACAAGTCATCTTAAAGACATCATGACAGTTAATTTCAGGATTTTGCACAGTTCCCAGTACAGGCCAATTACCTGGGCAAAAGTGTATTTTCTGACAAATTTTCAAAAGCAGCATCCATACAATGTGCATTTAGACCCATATCTGAGTGAAAAAGATGGAGACCTCCATTATAAGGCTTAACAAGAGCTTAGCGTTACTCTGCATCCTCCCATTATCTATTTTTCTTTAGTACCACTGAGGCACAATTTGCATTGACAGAGAGATGCTGCCAGTAATAACTGTTCACTTGGGATGGCCTCTTTTAAATCCTGTTTACCTCCTCCAACTTCAAAAGCCTGGTAGCAATCTTACTCGTAAGAGTTACTTAATTCAGTATTTTTTGTAATTATTTAGGATATTCCTGAAATACAATAAAGATCTTCCTTTAGATATACAGACAATATTCCTGACAATTCAGAAATTAGTACTATGCAATAAACTTGAGATCCACACTGCTTAGAGAAACTTGGTCAATAACACTACTGAATTAGGTTACATGTTCAATTAATTATTTAAAAGAAATAATATAATAGTTAATAGAATTGTGAGCCATTGGCTATGAATAAATATGTTGTTTCAAAAGGCTACTAAAAATTCCTCATAGTAATTATTATTAATAATAAACTATTTGGCTAAAGGAGTCATCACTGCCATGGATAAGTCACAAAATAAGTGACATAAAATGAAGCGCAAAATATTCATGTAAGAGGAACTAAATACACAAAACTGATACTGTACACGAGTTGCTTTTGGGTGCAATTATCTTCCTCACATGCTAATATAATTTTGGGATCTTATTATATTTTTTATCCCACGGGGAATTTCAATTCAGAACCACAATTATCAACAAACTTTCTTCACAAAAACTACCGGTGTCACCTCCTAGCCTGATTTCATACAATCCTGCCAAGAGCAACTGGTTTTATACATTCTGTGCTAAATTCAGGAACAGATACTGTTCAGGTACAGAGGTTTAGAGCATACATTTTCCCTATAATGACAAATGTTTATTTCCTTTCTCTTGTTTACTATGCCATACTATTAATAACAACTTTCTATTATATAGTGTTGCTCAGAACACACGACACCCATTTCATATTGATTAAAAAGTGTCTGCAAACATTTTATCACATTTTAAAATGCAGCCTGCATGTTTAGCTCTATTTTTGATATACACAACACATATTACGTTTGCAAGGCATCATGAGTAGATCACAAAACAAATGCTTTCACCAAAACCACAGGGCATTCTATGCCTTCTATCAAACCACAGCAATTAATATGAAATTCTAAATACAGAATATAATGCCACATAAATAGTATAACAGCCAAGTCCTGTCTAAGAAGCCATATGTTTTTTCCCATTGTTCAAAAAAAGGAGATGACTTCCCGTCACTTATGTTTCTGATTAGCAAGGTGATTTATGCCACAATCACTAAAAATGCCAGCAAGTGAATGAGAAAATGCATAGTGACTGCACCAGATGTGCACAATAAACAGGAATCCCATTGTAATCTCTGGTACTTAGTTTATATGAAGGTAATGTAAGAAACACTCTTGAATATAGCAAAGTCACTCTTTTTTTACATTTGACTATAAATGATATGAAATAAATTGTGTGTTTTATACTTTATGGCATGCATACATTGATAAATTAGGTACAGTTTTGTATCCCAACTTATCTACAAGACAAACCTGGCTAAGATCATGGGGATTAATTGCTTCAGAAGTGTGAAATGCAGCTTTTCCATTCTTTTCTGCACACTCAGTGAAGAAACAATGATTAATCACTGTTTAACTATTCTCTTGAGGATCTACAAGATTGCCAAAGCAGGACTTATCCTCATAAATTCAAAAAACACAGGTTTAGATTTGTTGCCAACAACTGAAAGCATATGAACTTAAAGCCATTCGTTATCAGATTAGAACAATGTCAAGGCTTTAGAACCCCCTACCAGTGCAAAATTCTTTTTAATCTGCACCTAACAATGAGAATTGGATTATCGAATCAGATTTGAGAAAAATATATGTATTTGTATATGAGAACACATTCCCCGTTATCAGAAGTAAAACATCCATAATAAAGCAACTTGCATTACTCCAGTGTAAGAGAAGCAGCATCTCTAAACAGAAATGTTTCCAGTGCTATTAATGCTAAGTAAATAACAAAAAAACCCCCCAAACTCCTCAGTTAAAATTGCACCCATTTCCATTTGTTTGCAACAAATACCACTTATGTATAGAAATAGTTTGTTTATATGTATGAGAATTTGGTTTAGCATCTTTACTTTCTGATACAGGAATGTACTGATAACAGTGCTTTACATTTGTCTAACAACTTTATGATCAATATTTAATAAAAATAAATTCAAGAAATAGCTCATTATGTAAACATATCACACGATCACATGAGAAATACAAAAAATACCTTTTAAAAACTTTCTCCATTTAAAGAACGTATTTGTAAAAAAGCAAAATTTCATCAGGGAAATAACACTCGCTGCTGCACTGTCTCTGGCTGTAAACAACAGCATCAGAGAAGCGACAGCCTTTTCTTAGAAAATCCAGTTTAAATTTTTTTATACCTTTTTCTATGCCTTTAAAGGGACACAAGGATAACTAATGACAAACACTTTCTAAAGATATTCCCCACCCAAAAAAAAGAAAATATTTAAATTTAAATTAATTTACATTTAAATGATTGCAAAATGAAGAAAGAAATTAATGTTTCACCCCTCAAACATGCTGTGTCAGTAACACACGGAATGCCATGGGAGAGAGGATATCATGTTGGAGCTCCCAAGTCCCTGTAAGCTGGGGGAAGTAGGTAAAAGTCATTTGCTAACTGGTGGTGGTGGCATCCAGCCGAGTCCCTGCAGTGCTACACAGTCTCCTGCATCCCCAGTTGCTCCTATTCCATCACTTTGGGTTTTTTTTCCCCCAGAATATCAATGCTGATAATGTCTCCTACTTGGCTGTAGGCAAAGTGCGAGAATGAAGAAGTCGATACTGAAAACCTCTGTAACTTGAGCCCCACTATCCTGCAGGGGGTCCCCTCAATGCCCAGGAAATCCTGTTATGGGGACAGTGCCATTGCTTAATGTTAACACACATCACCGAAGCAGTGACCTTAGCCATGGAAATTGGGGTGCTAGGATTTTAATATTGTCCTGTAAGAGCCATTTGCTGCAGAAAATCCACATTATGTAAGGAATTAATTTCTCAACATTGTTATTACCATAAATGTGACAGTGAGCCAGAGTTCATCAGGAAGGGACAATTGCTCTCCATATGAAGTTAAGTTTCAATGCAAGGATAACAACAAACAAGGAAATTAACTTTCATGCAGACACTGTAAGCACACGCTTTGTATTGCCTAAAGTACTGGCTAACTACATGAAAAATAAATGCTCAGCCAGATTACCCTGTCACTTGCAGTTATCATTTTGAATTTTCTGGCATTTCTCTTAGTTTCACAAACTGGAAGACCTTGATTCAGCCAAAGCTTATTGAAGGTGCTCACAAGCTTGTATCTCTCTAAGAAATAACTGAAAGCTAAGTTTGTACACTCATCAAATTTAGTTTTGAGAGTTCAGACTTCAGGCACTAAAGGAAACACTCAATCGGCATTATAGCTCCTTTTTCAGATCAGTTCCTAGAGAGGACCAGCATCCTCAATCAAATCCCACAGGAAGACTAATATACACTTCTGTTTGCAAAGCACTTCAAGATTTCCAACCACAAATACTAACCAGACTATGTTTACCAGGTTTTTCAGATTTAAGCAGACCAATATATACTTTTGCCTGTTTCAAGAAACGTCTAACAAATATTATTCTACTGTTATCCCGCATTATCTGCTTTCTGAGGTGAGGCACACTGCTTGAAAGACATGACTGAATGCACAATGCATCCCTTGCCTACAACAAGAAAATAATTCACTGCTAATTTGGTCATAAAACAGAAGTCTTTACAAATTCACATATACTGAGGTTAACTGCTCATAAAAGTAGTTTCAACTACAGATTTGTATCTTGTTTACCTAGTTGGTATCGAAAACTATTCTTTCACCCTCTCCAGATATGTAGCTTCCAGTACCTAATTAGGAGGAGTGGTATATTACAATTAATGCGATGTTTGCAATTCATGCATTATTAGTTTTAGGTCTGCTTTGAACATGTTTCACCATGCACTGGAATGTGAACACTCTGGTATGTGTTATCCTCTATATCAACTCTGCAATATGAGTGAGGGGGAAGAAATACCTAAAAATGCAGATACTCATGAGTTATGGATCCTGATGCTACCAGAGCAATACAAGAATATGAAATAAAGTTTTGCTTTGCGAATGGCTAACATGCAATGAACCAGCAGATCTTACACTGTTACAGTTAGTGCACAGACCTTTCTTTTTCAGAGGCACAGTGTATTTCTGACAAATTTCTTGTAAATTGTAAGCATGTATGGCAAATCAAATTACGTATTAAAGAAAGTCTTTGAAATGCAGTGCCTGATACATCCACCTATGTTAACTCTTGCTGTATTCATAGCAATAGGAACATTTTTAACTACCTTAAACCACTTTTTTTCTTGCTATCTAACTACTGTAATAACTTCCCCCCCTGTCGGACTAGTCAGCAAAAAAGGGTCAGAGAACCAGGGAATACGTAATATTACAAACCTAGTTTTGGAAACATGGATCACTTGAAAATTTGCTCCAAATATTTTCACAGTAATCAAGAAAAATAATGTATGTGCTGATGTTGAAAGATGCTCATCAGCAGCTGCTACAATACTATATGGCCACTTTAATCCCTATTTTTATACGGCTCTTGGCAATGCTGCTCCTGTGAGACATTCAAATTCCAGTAACAACACACTTTTTTTTTATCCTACAATTTTCATTTGACTAAGAGAAATTGTCCTGAGGAATGCAGACAAGCTCCACTACTCCTCATTCCAGATAAACTTCCAAAAGCAATTGTACCTGGGCACAGAGCCTTCAACGCTTACACTAAACCTGGTGAAACAATGCTCTACAATGTCTCCCTAGCAATACCACTAACTCTTGTCAAGGCAATAATACCACCCTGGGCTTTTCTGTGTTTATTTCCCATAATTCAGTTAATTTCCCAGTCTCTTGTTTCTCAGCTCTGTATGTATATGAGCTGTCTCAGGAACTCTGAAAGTCTTAGGATGAACCATTCCCTACAACCTTTTTCCTTGGACATGAAGGAACTTTCCACAGTAATGACAATGCTCCTCTATATTCTTCTCTCTGGATGACTCCTGGATTCAGATTCTATAGAAATCTGTTTCAAACAACAAGTTTCATCACTTCCTATATCACTCACTTGCGTCTCCTCTCCCTACCACGCTTAACTTGCAAACAGACGTGCACACAAACAAAAGAGAATGTTTGGCAGAAAAAAGCTTCTTTTATGATACAATGCAGAAACAGAAGCTCATATATTAGCTCTTTAAGCAGCATCTCTGTCCATCCCCACGTATCTCTGGGATTCAGTCTTACGCTGAGATCTCTTATGTGAGGTTGCATAGCACTCATCAGCTTTCACAGGGACCACCATTGCATCACACCACCCCTCAGGCATCACCCTTAGTCTTTGCAGGTGTCAACTGGTACTGAATGCGTCAGAGTATGTTTTCAGCAGCACAGACTACAGTACCACGTTTTTCACCAGGTATCCAAAGTAGCATTTATCTCTATTGAGTGTAATGGGTACTAAAACCTAAAGCTGCTGAATGATACCTCTGCTCTCCCACACATATTGTCAACCAAAGCAGAGTTTTCTATGACAAGATTTTTTTTTTTGGTACACCAGACAGAGATCTCTCAAAAGCCAATCAGAAACCATGAAACAAATTCACAACAAAAACTAAGTTATAGCCAAGAGCCTCACTGCCTTCTGTTTCAAACACAAGGAACATTCCTTCAATTCGGCATCATCTAGCACTGACAGATGGAAGCACATACCTACAAAAATCATACCCTTCACAGCAAAGCGAATGAGACAGAACTGCCCCATATGAAAATGTTAGTCATATTAATAAATATGAATAAATAGGGATATATTATTAAAAACACTCATACTAACAAATATTGCTGGGGTGGAAAGTACTTTGAGATTTATTAATGAGGGTAGGATGAAATCTGTAGAAAAGAACTGCATGAAATACAAATGTTTACTGTATTACAAACATCATCTTACTACTATAAATTGCATTTGTAAAAATGTAGCATTCGTATACATGCGTTTGTACAAACTAGGGTTTTTTTTAATCAGAGATACAACATTTAGTTCTTCTCACGTGTCTAAAATGCTAATTGTCATGATTTCATTTAATAATGAGAAAACTCTGAAATATACTTGGACAAGACCAGTCTGGATAGCAGGATGTACGGATCTTTATGCAATTTTTTTTGTGGGAAACACTGAAAGACAAAAAAAGTGAGAAGGACTGCAACACTTTCTAGGTTTTCCGCTATTCAAAGAGCCATAAATTGAATAAAGTTTCCACAGAATACAAACTTCCATGTTTTGTTCATACCATAACTTACAATAAAAACATGGTTATAGAAATGTTTGAAAGCCAAAGTATCTTTAGAGCATTATTTCTCACATTGTTTGACTCAGAAAGCTTTACCATTTCCATCTACAGGTCTCACATTTCATCCTTATCTTTAGCCTTTATCTTAGAAGAGTTCTTTGATCCCAAATTTCTAAACAGAAAGGGAATGCTGAAGTTGACTGTGAATTACTGCATCAGTAATTACCCATGTTTCACCACAGACCCAGAGAACTAAATGGCCATGTCAGAACTTGAATGCTCAATTCTAACTGTACCTGGACAGTAACAAAGACACACTGAAATCAATGGCACTACTAGGGCCCATGCGGTTAATACAAGGTATTCAACTTATAAACAAAGTGACATGCCATAATTTCATTCAAGCACTTTTGTAATTCTTTTCAATTATTTATTGATGCCTAAATGGTAGTAGAGATCCTTGGAAAAGTCTAGGTCTGCTTGTGTAAGGTTGTGGTTTTCAAAAGCAAAGCAGCTACTCTCCAAATTTCTTCCAGAATTGTCCTTCTTGATTTTGGGAAGAAGGTCACCAGATCAAGGAATAACCAGGAATGCTACCTGAATAAACCACTGTTTTCTGGAAGAAAAAGAATTTCACTATGACCTATGAGCAAAGTAAATTTCAGCAGTCACCTCTTTCACTGAAGCAAAAGTGTAGGGGTTCAGAATACTTGTGAAATGCACTTGCATTGCACAGATGCATCCTTGAAACAAAAGGCTGGCTTAATGCAGATGTACTGCTGCCTCCCACCACCACAAAATTAATGGTAGATACTGCCCTGAACTGGAATTACAATTTTACCATTATTATTTTATTAAAGTCAGCAATAGTAAGAGCAGTAAGGTACAATGAAGATTTATATCAATTTCAGCTGTCTATGGAGAAAAACCTGGACATTTCCACCAAAGCCAGAACCTGTGCTAGTGCACAGCTGAGTTACTTCCCTGAAATGACCAGGGCATTCTAAAGGTTTGGGCTCAGAGGTCAAGGTTGTTCTTATTCTACTAGAAAGTAAAAGACATATCTTCCAGGGGAACAGAATCTCCTGTGTGTGCTGCAATACGGAAATCACTTCTCAAGGAGACAATAGGGATATTAAAGATAGCCTGCTCACAAAAATATACAAAACTAGAAAAGGCAACAATATCTCAGAGAAAAACAGTAGCTCAAACCAGCTTAGAAGTCAACACTACTATGGGTTTGATACTGAGTATTGACATTTCTGAAGTATTTTTTTCCTGAAAATTCAAGATACATAGCTGGAACAATTTTGCTTCTTTTATACAATTTCCTTTTCTCCCCATGCGATCTGACTCTTGCAATGTGAATGAATACATGTGCAGTGAAGGATTAACACATCACTGACTTTTTTTTCCCCTGTTTAAATAATTCTGTGTAGGCAACACGATTTATTGGTCTAAAGTAGGATTTATGGTAATATATTTCCTCTTCAAGACATAAATAAGATTTCTTAATAGTTTTCTGTAATTCATTTTCGTATAGTACCACATTCTCCTACATTTACTAGCAGAATGCATCTGCTAGAATAGCAATTGCATACCCTGAACACTATTTTAAAAACTCTTCAATACTAACAATCTGCTAGAAATATTGTTATCCCTCTTCTTCCACAATTCATTGTCTCCTTGCAGCCCTTTACCTTCCTACTGTATATGCTGAATTTTACAAAAAATTAAAAAAAACCCCCACAGAACCAACCCACAAAACCAGAAATGTACAAGGCTTCAAAGAATATGAAAGCTATCAAGCTAGAAAAGTAGAATGTTATACTGAAATAATTATCTGAAAATTTACAGAAGGCTGCAGGTCTTTATTTTTCAACATTTCCCTTTACCGTGTGTTGTATTGCCTTCATTTTCTAAGAAGTTAACTTTTCAGTCTCTGGTGGTGATAATTAGAATACGAACTGCACATATGTCTGTTTTTTTAACGTGGACAGAAATTATGTAATTATTCAAATTATATCAGAATTTATATTCAGAAAATTGGTTGTCAGTCAGAAGTGTCTTCTTTATGAGATGACAAAACGACTGCATTAACAGCAGATGAATTCTAGCATGAATATCCACTTGCAAAATTCTCTCTTCAGATAACATATTTCTCAATACTTTAGTTGTCTTTGCTGGACTACCTTTAACTAGCAAGCCCCAGAAAGCTTTTCTTCTACTGTAGAGGAGCTGAGAGAACTAAGAGACCACAGTAAAGAACAGGATATGTCAGCGAATAGAGACCACAGTAAAGAATAGGATATGTCAGAGAATAAAGGACATGACTGCAAGTACATTTTAAAATTTCAGCTGCCTAGTACAGTATCAACATGCAGTAAAAATGTTTTTCATTAATTTAATGCCAGTTACCTGAAATACCTTCCATGAGTCTTAAGTTTCAACCTATTCTGCTGGCAGTGCCTCTTTCAGGAACCTTTTTTCAGGAGCTCAATGCACAGTATAATACAGGAGAGAAACATCCACATGTACATGTGGAGTTCAGAGGGCCTACCTAAGCTAGAAGTTATTTTTCTAGTGCTATCCATGTAGGAGTTGCATAAATGTTCCAAAATACAGAAACAGACATACCCATACATATGCACATATAAAAGTTATTGTCAGTGTATAAGTTACTACTATCATGAGACTGAAATAATTTATGTAACATCTGTTTTCATATTTTTTCTAATTTTTTCTAATTAACATGCATATTTAACACATAAATGCTCAGACCACCTATTTTTCTGCTGATTTTGTCCCTTTCCTAAGTCATGTGTTCCTGTGGGGTGCTCAGCAGAGATGAAGCATTAAATTTAGTTGGAGGAATAGTGGGTGAATAGTAAACAAAATATGTCAGACTATCCAAGAGAAGAGAGGGTTATAATGTAAAAACTAAGGGATTTCGCAAAGAAATAGTGTCTTCTGTTCACGAATCAAGAGAGGAATGCGAATGAAACCCCACCCTTGCCCAAGACATTAAGTCAAGAGTTTAGCCTCTAAGCTTTCAGCATCTCTACTTTCAGCATCTCTTACTTTCACCCTGCATATAAAAGCAGAGTTCTTCATCCAATATCAAACTGTTAAGTTAAAAATCTAAAACACTGAAGAGAAAATAAAGTCAGGGGAGTAGAAAGAATTTATCCCTTTACATTCACAGATCTAGGGGGAAAACAGTGTATGTTTATACAATCAAATTCTTCCTTACTAGACCTTAGAACTGTAAATATGTTTTAGCATATCTTTCTCCTACCATCTTGTTGCTACAAATCTAAAGTTAAGAGCAATAAAAGCATATGCCATCCTTTTCTGTAGATATTCTACATAAACACTGGTTTTGCTGTATATCATCTACATTTGTGTGAATTTAAAATCCAGAATGCAATTCAAAACAGATGAAGAGGTGGGGAGGGAAGCAGGAGACTGTTACAGGTCTTGTACTCATCAGATCTTTTCTGGTTTGCTATTTATGGCAGAAGTCTACTCATTGTTCCAGCCAGCATGGTCTCAGTGTCCAAGCCCAAACGGACCCATTTGTGTCCTCCTGGGTCTGAAAGTCTCTCATGCCTAAACTCCAGATATTCCTGAGCTCGTCCCAATTTAGCCATTATGAAGAGAGACACATTTCGCATTTGCCAGCTCACCAGTGAGCAGAAGACATGATCAACGCCTATCACTGTTAACTGTCCTCTCTCAGAACCTTCTCCCTACAGGTTTCATGAGATGCAAAGATAGAAAGGCAATTGCGTTCTCTGTACAGTCATAGTACCTCACTGACTGGCAGATGATCCAACAAGGAGTCCTGAAATGTGGTGCATCTCCCACCCTTAAGCAACCTGTTCTTTAACTGACATATATGGCACATGAATTAAATGCAGGAAGCATTTTTCTTCCTTCTCTTTAGCCCCTTTGCAACCTCAGATACATATGTATTTTAAAATAGTAACCTTCTCAATTGCTACAAAATCTGTCTTTATGGTCCCCAGATCAGAAGTTGGACATGTTACATTTCTTTTGAAGACTCTTAAAAAATATTCAAACTTCAGCTGAAATACGAATCCTCCGAGTATAACAAAAATTAGGAATATGAACTCTCCATTCATAAGTGAATAGTATTTGCAACATTTTAATATCACAACTAAAACAAAATGTACCTGATGAATATATAAATACTGCAATCTCATGACTACAGTTCTTACAGTTGGGATGGACTTCAGTGAAATTAAAACCTGTGTCTTTGTCAACACTTACTTGGAAGAGCTTAGCAGCATACATATTCTGTGAGCAAAATGAACATTTAATATAGCCTGAATCTCTGTAATACTCCTATTTCTTCAGCATTGTTAAAATCCTCCAAACTCAAGCAATCTGCAGATCTTTTGAGCTTTCTAAGCATCCATCTTTACCTTTGTATGTTTTTAACACAAAGAATGATACCAGCTGGAATCCTTACAAATGCAGATGTGTAAGAAATGTAAACTGTGATTTATTAATGCATCACACCCCAACATTAATCCTCACAATCTTGCCTCAGTTACAAAGCACCCCCTTGCTGCGAACTCCTCCTCTGACTGACTGGACTGCCTTTTTAGTAACAATAATGAAGGAGCCTGTGGATGCCTTCTTCACCAAGCCCAAAGGCCTTGCCCTCATCTTCCAGCTCCGCCCCTTTTCACTTTGGTGAAAAATTTGACCAGCAAGCTCCTCTTCCTCAGATGGAACAGACAAGATACTACCCCCTTTCCTCACCTGATTTGGACATTAATTTACAAGGCTTTATGAACTAGCAACTTGTGGCATCACTGTGAATTTCATTGGTCTGTCTTTGACACGTGAGGTACAGGAAAAGGTTTTCAGTAAAGATCTTAGATGCCACAGAAGAATCACTGCATCACTGCCACTTTTTTTACATCTTAAGTCCTTATACATTAAGGAGACACCATTATGGTCACTATCAATGAAACTATCGTAACAAAGTCTGGAGCACTGTAGTTTGTCCTTAGTTGATAGAGAATAGAGGGAAAGAAACTTCTGTTATGCAAAATTGCTTCCACTTGAGCACATTTTTACAGGGAAAAGCCAGGAGGGGAAGACAGCACTATCTGACATGGCTTAATACTGAGTTAGAGGAATTTCTAATAGCTCCCATTTAAGCTATACTTGAGATTCTGCATTCAAAAAAGAAAAAGAAAAAAGTGTCTTTAGCACTCGTACTTTATATTTTATGAATAAATTCTGAACTAAAACTTCATTAGCTTTGACAAGATCTAAGTTATTCTACTGTTACCATTAAAGTGTCTTAACTCTTGCCAACACTCAGTTTCCATCATAATCATCATTAATACTAATCTGCATGTTAAATAAAAAGGTATGCTGAAGACAGCTTCTTAGAAACCTCGCTGACTTTTCTCTTTGCCAATTCCCCAGCCCAGAGATGCACACCCACATAAAAATGGAAATGCAAGTGTTCCAGAATAGTTTAGCATGTTGTTAATAGGAGAGGATGAGGTCAACATGAAGTCCTTAAATATGTGGCTGCAGTATAACATCTCTTGTACATAATTTCGTTTATAAGCACTTCTCACTTTTGTTGAGTTCTCTGCAGTTCTAGCAATCTGACTACTACATCCTGTAGATAAAAGCACTGTGATAACCCTTGTGTAAACTAATACAGATACATTTCAGAAACACAATTTTCATCAACAGAGAATCAAGTCTAAACTAACAATTTATATCTTATTAAGATACTTGTGACTATGAATTTGACTCAATTTTCTCTGTCAGTTACATTTATAATCCTCAAGTTAGAGATCTGAGGATAACTGCACATTAACAAAGGGGTAAAACCCCTTTGGTTTTGCTGGTGCTAGCATTGTCTGCAAGCTCAACAAACTATGTACTCATTTACCTAGTAAAGAATGCCTTTGTAACCAGGTGGTACAAGTGCTCAAAACTATCATAAAGGGGTTTTTTTTATGGAAATAAGGTAACATGCCTACAAACTGTAGGACCAATCTACAAATTATTTTGAGCATATGCCCAGACAAAATGCCTGTAAAGTGAAATTAAGTTTCTAAAGTGTATCTGTTGTGTGAGGGCATATCAAGATTCGAGACTATCAGGTTAAATGGTACCAAACTACCTTAATTATATCCAGTATATTAACAAAGAGCTATCATTCCATCTTTTTACTACCTCTTCATGCTAAGCTTGAAACTGTACACCACAGAGCATCAACTACAGAAACAAGTAATGCATCTTTCAAATTATGTATGCTTCACCAAGATTTGAGTAGACTTTTGGTCACTACACAATTGGTGTATATTAGGTTTGCCAATGGATATGTGAAAGCTGTGCATTTAATAATGAATGCATGACTGCTTGGTCAAGGAATCAAAGAGATTCACCAATGTAAAGATACAAGAACTTGCTTTGATAAGCCTTGTATGTTTCTAGCTCTTAAAATGTCATTAGCATTTGTTTATCTTATCAGGTATTTGAAGCAGTCTTAGATGTACAAATAAAAAGGAGCCTTGAATAAAATGTTTACCCTCCAACTACAGACTTTTGAAACCTCTGAGAAAGGTACTAAGATCAGTATAGGAAAAATAACTCAATTTAAAGACTGCCTTCATTTCTTCCTGCCTTTTCTCCACGTTCACCTAAATTTCTCATGGACTTGGAAGGAAAAGTGTCACCATACTTGGCCTCCTGATTCTCAGGTACCTATATAAAGGACTGCTTAGAGAACTGTGTACCTCTTTCTTTCCTAGGAGCACAGCTCTTCCGCTGTGAACACTAAGCTTGCTGTAAGCAACACAGTCTTTGTGGCAAGTCCAAATCCTTCATCACAGTCAGGTCAGGTTGGAGATTTTTCTGGTTTCCTCAGTTAACCAGAATCCCACTAGATGTAAGACGTGTAATATCCACATTCTCAGGTAACCAGTGGATGAAAACACACAATAGGAGATCTACTTCTTTAATAAATCAGAAACAGATTACAAAAAGGCCTTATCTGGTCATAGGTCTGTAGTTTCGAATGTTTAGCTCTTTCTGTTGGAGAAGGATCATGAACTTGATGCTGCTAGCAAGGCTGAGGAGAAGAAAGTTAGGCAGACTCTGTGTGATGCAGTATTTATATAGGAAGGATGATCTATTTTGAGTATACTACTGTCAGGTAGATGATGGATTAACTACTTATTATTGCCAGAATTCTTTATTTTCCCAACTTCCACTTTCCAAAATTAATTAAAAATAATAATTAATGTTTCTGATAAACTAAGTATCTTCAACCTTAACTCACTTGACAGAAGTTTTGTTTTCAAAGCGCATCAAGAAAGAATAAAACTTTTGTATGTACATGGGAATGATTCCTTCCAGATTTGAAGTAAAAATTGAAGAATACGGCCATCTCAATCTTAATGCCAAGTAAAAAATGGATGAATTTGGCTGTCTTGATCAGAAGCCATGCAGGAAAATAGCACTGTTAGTTTGTTCAAAATCTCTGAGCATGTATCAAAATATGGCTACACTCTGAGAGAATAAATGCATACAAGCAAGTTACTGAAAAGCATGACAATACCAGCATTTGGAAAGACAAACACAAACACATTCTATCAAATTGTATGCATCATCACCTTTTCTAAGAGATACTGTCCAGAGCTTTGTTTATTACTATGCCTGACTTTGACGTCCACAACACAATATACTTTTGCTCCTTTACTTTCTCCACCACTACCATATTATGAAGCCGTACTTTGGTTTTCATGTTCTGTCCCATCCTGACAAATACTTCACATTGTAAGGGGGTCACTAATTCAGCCCAGCCTCTTGGTGAGCCAACCTAAGTATGTTCATATTGAGAAACTGCACTAGTAAGCTGCAGGTCTCCAAAAAGCATACACAAAGCTAGCATCTTTACAATGATTTACTGAAAGCAACAGCTCGTTTTAATAAAACCATCCTAAAACATAAAATTGATTGAACCAACTGCTGTGCAGGGCATACACAACAGCTGATCAAAATCATTCAAGATTTTTATTCTTAGAATATCTCCAGAGCTTGTAGAGTTTTTCTTACTTTATTACTTCAGTTCTGATACACAACTCACTTAAGCAAGCAGAAAAATTAAGGCTAACTGGTATTCTGGTACTTTTAACCAGAAATTTAGATAAACTCAAAATAATCTCACACATGAAAAAAAAAAAAAAAAAGAAAGCCAAATATACTAGAGAATCACCAGCAGTTTTCATAATGTAAAGACTATTACCTTCCCAATTATCACTCTTCAAATTATACAGCCTGCCCTGATTAACTGTATCCCAGAGAAGCTCCACAATACACCATACAGATTACCCTGAAGGACACACCATTTCTTCCATCTCAAAAAGTTTTAATGGACAGATTTATAATAGCATTTTAATATAAGAGAGAATACTGTGCTTTAAAAAGGCAGCTAAGGAGGAAAACTTTCTCCAAACTGAAAAGATATCATTGCTAACTTTACTTTCCTTACACAAATAATCACCGATAAGTTTATCTATTTTGTTGAGCACAACAAAAAGTTCACCTTTTCAGAGTGTGCTACATGAAGCTTTGCTTGCCTTTTATATAGTAAAGTAATTTTATGGTATTGTGTCACAGTGAAGGACAAAGATAGGCCAACTGTTTAGATTCCTCTCCTTTATGTTGTGGCTTTGATCACTAACAATACTGCATGAACAGCCAACAGAAGGCTGACATTTCATAAAATATGCAGTGATAAAAACTAATACTGTAGCATCTGGGAGCGATATATAAAATGCAGAAATACACCTAATAACTGTGATCTTAAATTACAAGTTACTAAAAGCTAAATAAGCAGCATACCTAAAAGAAAGAGAAAGATTAAGACTGGATTTTTACGCTTTTACTCCTAAAATTTAAAAGAAAATAATCCAAGATATGCTACCTATTATTCTTTACAATTCCTCTGGTTCCCTTGGATCTCAAAAGCAGCCTTGTAGAAAAGTGCTTTTTTGCTATATCATTAGGCATCAGCAAAAGCTAAACACATTACAAGCCTTCTTTGGGCTGTATTAGTGCTCCAATGCTTTGTGAAGTTCCCTTTATTGTCTCTTTCAAAATATCAATCACAGAAAACAAATATAAAACCTAGTGACTGACGATTCACTGTTATGGGGAAAGCTGAAGCTCTGTGATGACCAAAATAAGTAAAAATCCTTTCAATAAGCTACATAAATAAAATAAATCTCAGAGTAGGAATTACATTATTTTCATTTATTTACCTTACGAACATTAAGCATATACAAGACAGGCCATGTAAAATGGAGGATTAGATCCTAGAAAGCAGTGAATCCCTAAAGAACATACAAGTCACAGTAAATAACCCACTGCTTTTTTTGCTCTTACTATGTTGCTGTAGCTAAGAAGCTCAAAACAATCCCAGGGTGCATTACAGGGAAATATATGGTACTATTAAGGACCTGAAATTATCTGCACATATGGCATCACTGGAATGCCATAACCAGGCCTAGTATTATTAATCTAAAAGAAAGTTGAAATTAAAAGGACCCAAAAAGGAGTTAGAAGAATTACAAACAGGAAAAGCTTCTTGATATTACGTGTGTGAGAGATATACAAGATCACTACAGTTAGTTTATTTATAGAAAGATTAGAGGTAACCTGATTGAGATCTACAACTTAGTACACATGGAAAAGATGCAATAGTCAATAACTCCTAATCAAGCATAGAAAAGGATAGTAAGACACAATTATTGGAAAACAAAAATCAGACAAATTTGGTCTAGAAATACATCATCTTAATTATTACATCAGGTTAGCTAGGGACATAATACAGGTGAAGTAATGATTTTGATTAAAAACAAAAAAAAGGGGAACTAAATCTTTACCTTGTATTATGTCAAAGACGGAATAGCTAAATAATTAAAATAATCCCTCCTGCACTAAAAGCAGTTTAATATTAAAGAAACTGCAATTAACTTTAAAAGACACAATTAACTTTAGAAGACAGTTTTATGGACCAATCCTGTTCTCATTTATGATTCCATGGGTCAAACTTTTCTCCTGTTACTCAATATGAAAGAAATACTTTATCTACTGTAACACAAAAATAATTTTAGGAAAGGGTGCAGTATATTATCTTTCTTTACAAGAATACATCATCAAGAAACAAAGAAAAAGTGACTTAAATAGGTACAATAGGTTAATGGTAGAATAGGTTAATCAACCACTAATCATCCACATGTCTATGTAACATTAATGTGAACCTAAAAGCATTAAAAACCAAGGCTAAAGTAAGCGCCCCAAATAATCTGAATATTATGGTGCAACCTGCTTATGGTACCATAAAATGGATAGGACATCCTCAGCATAGTTTTAAGTTCTAGAAACATTAAAGGTCTAAAGAGCTAATGACATTAAGGAAAACATAACAAACTCAGCTTTTTAGTATTAGGCCCTCATTTAGTAGCAGCAGAGGAGTCATGTATCACACGAAAAAGAATGCAAAAGAAAATCCATATTGGGTGCCTGAAAAACCATGAAGCATATTTTCTGACTGAAAAACCCATAACAGTTTAAGTACGTGGGAGGCAATTGTCCTTGTGCTTATAATTAGAGTCCGAATTTAGGGATTTCACTGCTTAATGCCCACCCACCTGCCTGTTATTCTTACCATGTTTTTTTTAAGTCACTTAATAGAGATGAACACTCTTTTGCTACCTCATATTTACATTGAGGCTATTTAATTTTTTTAGGCTGCTGTAATAGGTTAAACGGCAGTGTCAACATCACTCTTCATTTCCCACTGGACAACGAATGGCATTGTAAGACTAAGAATAGATGAAGGCATATTTACATTCATAATGTTCTTGACTATAACATTTATGTAAATTATGATTTTACATTTGCAAATACTATAATTCTCAGTTTCAATGAATACTTTAGTACTCTTTCATCATTAGCTTCCTACATACATTACATGGAGAGAAAACACCAATGAAAAATATAGAACCTAAGTGCTGTGATCAGAGAGGTACAAATCTTCTGCAAAATGAAAAAATGCTTTGTTTCCGAATTAATATTAGAGTTGTACAGACAAGGTGCTGGACTACACCTCACTGCTTATTTGGACTGCAATTGACAGATATTTGTAAGAAGGTACTGAAAATCAGATTTCAAATTCATGGCTTACATTTTAAACCCACCAAAATCAAACAAATGCATTGCTGATGAAAATGAAATCTTTCTCCCATCTGTAGAAATAATATTTTTTCTATTAATTGATGAAACACCCTGGAAACATTATGTTAATTAAAGAACTGCATGTAGAGCTTAGGAATATGTTTACGGATGTTGCACAAGAATGAAAAACTTTAAAATATCAATTTTCATTAACTAAGCTATTGCTCCATTAAATGTATAGAATTATTTTTAAATACCCTCAGAGTGCCAAATTAGCTTTTTAGTTAAAAGGAAAAGTCACCTCTTGTACGTCTCAACACATGCACGCTTACACAAAAAATCTGTGTATTTCTATGTATGACTTGTTGGAATTTTTCTGTGATGGTCAGCTAAGTATTTCCTTCAATCTTTTGACATGTAAATCTGACTCAAAACCCCCCTATGCTTCCAGAATGAAATAGTGACAAATCAAATTGGTCAAAATATTCTAACTTGTTTTGAAATGAGGAATCTGGTCTTGTGTTTTGGTAAGAGCTTAGTATAACATTTTCAGATTGTTAATGCAAATAGGCTAATGAGACAGCCCTCAAACTACCCTAGTATTAGATACCTATATGTTGATTTTAAAGAGGTGATTCCTTGATACCTGAGAACCACAATGTGAGTTCAGAAATATTACTTTTCTTAAGGAAGCAAAATTGGGCATGTAAGACAAGTCAGGTCAGCCCTGCATATAATGAAATTGCTGCTTATGTATGTCATTTTTCAAGTTATTCAACATGTGATCATTAGAAGATTCAACTTGAAATGCAAGGACTGTGTATGCAAAGGACAACTCTTTAAAAGAACAGTGACTTTTCTGGTCACTCTTACCTTTGTGCTATTTAATAGAAATGAATCTAAAAGGACTTCAAGTTTATGTTCCAGTTTGGAAAGTGGAGAATATATGGACTCAGATGATGACCCATTCATGAAACTGTCTCTTCCATTAGGCATCAGTTTCCTTTCCACAATTAACTGAGCCAGTGTTGTGGTTTAAACTCAGCCAGTAACTAAGCCATATGCAGCCACTCACTGACACCCCTGGTGGGATGCAGGAAAGAATCGGAAAGGTAAAAGTAAGAAAACTCGTGGGTTGAGATAAGGACAGTTTAACAGGTAAAGCAAAAGCTGCAAACGCAAAGCAAAGCAAAACAAGGAATTAATTCACTACTTCCCATGGGCAGATGGGTGTTCAGCCACCAGGAGAGCAGAGCTCCATCATTTGTAATGGTTACTTAGGAAAACAAACAGTATTACTCCAAACATGCCCCCGCGTTCCTTCTTCTTCCCCCAGCTTTATATGCTAAGCATGACACCATATGGTCTGGGATATCCCTTTGGCCCGTTGGGGTCAGGTATCTTGGCTGTGTCCCCTCCCAGCTCCTTGTGCACCCCTAGCCTACTTGCTGGTGGGGCGGGGTGAGAAGCAGAAAAGACCTTGACACTGTGCAAGAGCTGCTCAGCAGTAACTAAAACATCCCTGTGTTACCAACACTGCTTTCAGCAAAAATCCAAACAAGCCTCATGCTAGCTACCATGAAGCAAATTAACTCGATCCCAGCTAAAGCCAGCAAAACCCATTTATTTTCTGCATACAGGACTAAATTTCCTAAGTTTCTGCTGAGTGCCTGGCAAAAGGGAAGTCAGTAGAGGCATCATCGCTGCACTGGTCCAAATTACAGCTACCAAACAGGAATCCCTTCCTCTCAGCACCCTACAAATACAGTGAAAAGGGGGACTTATTTTGTGGAAATTTTAACAGCCAAACCCTTAGGGACGTCGAGAAGACCTTCCCAAACTCATAGAGTTTATTCATAAAGGAAACAGTGAAGTCAATCTAATACCACTCCCTAATATTTGCTGCAGGGATTACTGAAACTTTAAACTAACCTCCACATTAATTACAAAAATTAAAATAGTCTCAAGAAATAAGATGCTGAAAATTATTTGAATACTGCCTAAGTCTTATATGCAGCTTTTACCACAATTCTTCAAAGAAGCTCACACATGAATTCTTCTGTGTTTCAGGTTCCTGCATTTAAATTTTCAAGAAAGCCATTACATCACAAGAGTAGTGTCAGCAAGGTTACAAAAAACTACATGAGGCAATTTTTTTTTTAAAGAATCTAGGAATGTAAGGCAGATCCCTGTATTCAGATCTGCTGAATATTAGCACTTTCTTTTTTATATGAAATAGTTCATCCTTTTCATGATGTATTATAATGCATTATCTTTTAGAATGGAAAAAGATTTTGTATGAGAATGTTTTTACATTTATGCTAGTCTACTGCATATCCTTGCTAAAAGTTAAAGAAAACAAAGTCACAATTGCTTCCCTCCAAAATGCTACAAATACATGCAGCCTTCACAACTATAGTTTCCATGCACAAAAAATAACCACAAATTCATTCAGCAGTTATGCTTCATTCATCAAATATGTGAAATGAATATAGATTATTATATTTAGTTATTTGGTCCCTATTCATCTAGCTGGTCACTATTCATCTGGAGCAAAGTTTCACACTATGAAATATGCTCAACTGGAGCACTGTATTTTAATTAGACATAGGTAGATACAGATTCACAACTTAAACATTTAGCCATTTCTTTTGCTTTTCTCAAAACTTACTTTTTATGAATTAATTTCAAAAATATTTTTGGCATTTTAAAGTTTTGAATCCAAAATCCAACTGAAGATACTGTACAACATTTCTGTTAATAAAATCACTCCACTGATTTCCTGTTCAAGTATTTATATTCATACTTATTTTTACTGGGAAAACTCAGTATGAGAACTCAGAAAAGTACTCCTGCATTTGCTTTAAGTAAAATAGTTTCCAAAGTCTGAGTCTAAATGACCCAAAAGAAAACTAAGTACAATCTGTGCTTTCAAGAGCCACGTGTAATTAAGGTCTCCTTACCATTTACTCAGGAAAGAAATACTGTTGCCTCTGGATTTTAAATTCAATAAAATCACTTTCCTGTCAGTTGGGATGAGTGTCTCCAAGCAAGAGTGTCTTGATCTACTTTTTGTTGTTACATTTTACAGAAAAAAATGCATTCACCTAAAAAGAGAAGCATTTTCTTCTATCCTCTACTCCCTTCCACCAATACAGCTGCATGAGAATGGCAGTTTTTTCTTGGCTCCAGCTTGGATCCCACTATAGAACGTATTTCTGGGATTATAAAATACTCTACATTAACATGCCAAGATAAAGTTTGAGCATTTTTATTATAAATTCTTGCAGCTGATCTATAACTCCTTTGCAAAACACAAGAAATAAGGCAACTTTCAAGACACAAGTAACCTTCTGATTGTGCTTTTATAAGATCTCGATATTGCAAGACACGCATGCTCCAGAACAGCAACAGTAAAATAACATTCATCCATTTCTTCTAAATCTAATTTTACCATTTGTACCAGCATTAATGCTTATTAAATGAATGCTTATTAGAAAAGATCTTAGAGGATCAGACACGTAACATTGAGAAAACTACTGCAAAAGTTGGAGGCAATATTTTAATCCCTCTTTAGAAAGTGTAAATCTGTAGAAACATTATGTTCTCAAAGAAAGTGTTTAATATGAAGTCATGTACTGTATATCACTCAATGCAACCTTGAATAAAACCACATGAAGTTGCTCAGAAAGTTCTGAGTTTTATACAAAGTTCTGCATTAATTTATTCAAATACAAAAGAGCACTGATAATAAAGAATTATTTGTGATTATCATAGCTCCTATTACCTTAAAGAAATGCACAAAGTTATATATTTAATATATGTGTTCATTTAATAAATAGCACTCAGCAATCTGTGGAGGGTCTTAAATTAGTAGGCAGTTGGTCATCACTGTCACTTTAATTTGGCTTTATTCATCTGCTTTCTATCTAACTACAAATGCTGGCCAGTCACAACAACAACCGAGAAATGCTGCTACTTGCATTTGGGATACAGTCCCAAGGACTGGACTCTGCACATGGCTGGCATCCGCACTGGTACCTGTCAGTATCATTTAGTTTATGTTCAGACATTCAAATCTGTATAACTTAAGAGGAAAAAATTCTAAAATTCTCTCCTCCTTTCTCATAAATCTCTTGTAAGTATTGAAAAACAGCAGTAAGGTCTTCCTTAATACCGGGATTTCCAACTAGCGAGGCTGGTTTCCTGGTTAAAATGAAAATAAACTATAAAGCAAGCAACAAGCATGAAGAAGAAAGCTCTGCCAGATCTGACTGGGTTCTGCCCAAGGCCAGCTCAGGGTTCAGAGCCACACTGCCCAAAATGAGACTCAGGAGGCAAATGGGGCAGCCTGCCAGGGGGCAGGGACAAGGGCGATTCAGCACACAAAAGTCACTGCCAGAGGCAACTTGAATTAACAAGGATGTGAAGCAGTACCAATTTTGCCAAGTGAGGACCAGCTACATAAAGTGGGTAAATCCTGATATGGTAGCAAGAGAGAAGAAAGGATATCTGGAGAGAATGGGCTAATAACACACAGTTGTACTACTCCTCACCAGGACAATCAGCTACTGAAAATAAAGCTATAGGAATTACTAGTCCTGAGGTGATGTAATGTATCCTTCTGGGGAACTGATATAACTTGATTTCAGTGCTTCGAAAAACAACTCTCAGTCCTGGATCTGTTCTTCCATCCTTTGAAGCTGCATGTCCTGCCAGTTTTCTACGTCTCAGAAAGAATTTCTCAGTTTATGGATTTCTCTCTCTAAAGCCAATCTCTGCAATAAAGCAAGAAATTAAACATTGGTGCATGGACCACCCATACTGTAGAAATACCAACAACAGAAACACTGCAATGAATGCATGTTGGTGGGGTTTTCTGGAAATACTTAAAAGTCTTCTGCTCATACAGATTTGTGATGATCTCTATGAGCTGCATAAAACTGCAACAAATGGATAAATTATCCATTAGATGCTCCACTAAGATGTGATCTGTAACATGATAGGAAGTCACCAATGATTTTTAGGCTGATAAAGAAGTTTAGCTGAATTTAAGCAAGTAACTGATAAATTTTAAAACGCTGTCTATCCTACAGGCTGTAAGAAAATACATAAAAATCATGTAAAGGTTTCTTCTTAGAAAGTACTGGATTTCAAATTATAACCACTTCTGCACTATTTAATTATCTGAGATCTTTCCTTTAAAAATACTGTTCAAGTTTCCTGATGTTTCATAACCCAGATTATAAAATGAAAGCTTCAAAGCCAGGCTGCCAGCCAACATTTATCAATATTATATGGGATTTAATTACTCTTTAAGTCAAAGGAACTATGCTCAAACATATATAGTACTTCAGGTTCCTTGTATATAATTTCAATAGTAAAACTTGTTTGACCAGTTTCATTATTATGTCAACATAAAAAAAAATCTGAAACGCAAGAAATTGGGACGTGTTAAGTAAACCCAATCTTAGAGAAGATTGGAATAATTTCAAGTACAAGGAAATACAGGAAAATAAGTAACTGGCAGTTACAAATACTATGTCTTCAGAGAAATGACTGGTCTTAAATATAGGTTTAACAAACCAGGAATAATAAGTAAAACACTTGAAATTAGGATTAACACTTTCCCACTAAAGAATTCTTAACATGATTTAATTCAAAGTCTGAAAAATCTATAGTATAACAGTCCTGAAACAAGCAACTGTGACAAGCTTACTATGAAGCAAGCACAGGGACATATAATTTTAAAATAGTTATATCTATGTCTTAAATGTATAACTCAAAAATGCCAATTACAAGGCTTTCCTTAATGAAATTTCTATTTTCTTGTTTTCCTAGGAGCTGTAAAAGGCAAATGGCCAAGGAGAGAAGAGATTCACTGTTCACCAAATAGGGGATGGTGAAAGAAAACCGTATTTTTGGCAGTTTATTCTAATCATGAAGCCAGAACAAGCAATTTCATTTTTCTTTCTTACCTGCTCATTTTCACTCAATGGTCAACTAGAAGCAGCAGGTCTATTGATTATATGCATACTATGTTATTGCATGGATAAGTAAAATCAAGAGATGAAATGGAAGGTAAGAGCAGCAGCCAAAGATTCAAGTTTGCGTATCAAGTATCAAGACTTGTCTGCAGCCTGGTCTACCACTGAAAAAGTGCAATACCTGTTTTAAAAATAAAACATATCTGGCAGGTTACACAGAAACCCGTGCTGCCTGAAGCCAGTCTTCTTCACTGGTCTGATTGCTGCCTACAACACTTGGACTGCGAGAGGAGGGAAGCATTATACTACCGAATTTGGCTCAAACTGAACTCACCACGAGGCAGAGGCTAACTTTGTTCAAAGCCTTAATGCCTGAAGAAAGATCTCCCAGACTACAAGTATATAAATCTTGTCTTATAATAAATGTACACTGAGCTAAGCAGAATATTCAGAAGCTGCCGCAGCAATTTTCAACAACTATTTACACTAATTTTTGAAACACAAGTATTTTCTAGTAATACTTTAAATTTTAATTACTTTTTCTAAGTAACAAAATAAAAAGACATTCCCAAAATCACGTGAGTCAGTAGAAAATGGTGGAATTGTATAACCACACATGCACTCACAAAAAGACTAAGCCACCAAAAGCATAAGTCTCTACTTCTCAACTCTTTTTGACAGTTCCAAAATTCAGGCACACATCCAGAAGAACTTTCTGCCCCACGTCTGGTCAGTAAAGAAATTGAGGTTAACCTTTAATTTTTAATGTCACCTGCAGCCAGTGACTGCTTTTTCTAATGCAAGTGACAGATAAACAGCAAAACACTCCCAAGATGATACACAAAGCACCACATACCATAAGTGCATTTTTATTTTTATACCAACTCAATTTCTCAAATGGATAACCAATGTTCCTACTAATTTACATTAAGAATTGAGTGAGGCATGAAAATTGTTCTGATGCATAGGCTCTATTTCTTTAATGTACTGCACAGTATTCTGTACTTTATTGCAACACTGGAAAACACTAACTACACTTAAAAGGTACAGAAACTATACATACAAAACCACAAGCACATATATATCCTAAAAATCACTTCAGAAAGGGCTTTAAATTCTCCAGAGCAGTATGAAGTAAAAATAAAGTACTGATGGAAGTCAGTAAAAACAAAAAATTGTTGCTATTAAACCAAGTTTCCTGACCTTTAATCACTTGAAGTAGTGTTTTTCTCTAGACCGGTACTAGTACTTTAAATCAATACTGCTAGAATTTCAACCTTCAAATTCCTTTACACAATTCAGTAGTATCACCTTAACATTTGCAAGGTAATTCCAAACTAAACAGAGGGAATATGGCAAATTGAGGTAATATAATTTAGCTATTTAAGGCAAAAGTGGCAAGTCTTTAACAGCAAACACTGCATCATTACTAAACACTGCCATGTTGTTAATGTAAGAAGAGGCTTGAATTAGATCATGAATTGCCCCTCCAGGTCGGGACTTAGGGTATATTATGGCAGAAAGCAAAGGAAAGCTCCCACTGACCCTGTGTATGTTTTACCAGTTCTGTGGAAAGCAGACTTCAGTACAGCTATCCGTCACTTTTAAAACCAAATACTATAGTCAACATTTTAACTTGTCTTTTAAAATTTAACACAGACAGAAAAATACCTATGTTTGCAAAATAAGATTCTTTTTCTTTTACAGAATAGTTATTTAAAAAAATTTTTAGACAACTATAGGAAAGACATCACAAACATTTTAACATATACTAAATGTGTAACTACGACATTAATGTAAATATGTGAATGAAGCAAATTCAGTTTGCTTAAAAAAAAAAAAAGAAAAAAAAGGAAAAATTAACTTACGTAGTGGGAGGTGCTCAAACACAAAGCAGACAGTTGTCCTCAGAATGATATTCTCCACTCAAGCAGCGCTGGGATAAGGCCCAGGCACCAGCAGCAACGAGGAAGCTGGAGTAGCAGTCCCAGTCCCAGACTTCTGGAATTGACCTTTGGATGAAGAACAAAGACACTTGATGAAAAAATGCTAAAAGAATCTATAATTATTTTTTTTTAATTTAACGTAAAGGGATTCAAGTGACCCAGGGAATTTGATTTCTTCAGGAAATTTCCATATAGCAAAAAGTCAAGGGACCGAAACCAGTATTTTTTTCAATCAAGTAACTATTTCCAATAATCACAAAACAGGAGAGATAGAAATAACATTTAAGATAAGTCCGTGGGGTTCAAATTATTTATTTCTAAGATGACAATAACAGTAGAGAAACAATCTAATAGCTTGAGCATTATGAAGACTTCTTCCATCTTCAACCTGCAATTCACCTCAACATGCCAATCTTGGCTATTTCTCAGCATTATTTTCAATTTAACCTCGTGTGACTGAACTTCTTTATATTCACAAGTATAAAATTCTATATAAAATAAATATAAAAGTAACTTGATATTGTTAGATGTATTTTCTAGAAAGTAGTTAATTCATTATTAGACAAGACAAAAAAAAATAGTACAGGGTTCAATAGCACACTACAGCTAGTTATACACACACTACAAATGTTCAAGGCTATGGTTCTAAGAAGACTTTAACAAATCAAATTCCAGCAACTGATCAGCCATTTATCTTTTATTAACTCTCTTGAAAATGTACTTCTAAATTAAGAAATAAATATTTTTTCTAAAAAAAACCCCTCTCTTCAAAAGATGTTTATGCAGAATTTTTCAACTTTTGTGAGTTAGTTAAATTCTATTCACATAGCGATGGGATATGCCTATTTAAAAAATAACTTTTCCTATTAAAAATATGCAAAGCTAATGTTGGTGAATTGGAAACAGGATCTTCCCTTTCTGAAAAGCTGATATTTCACTCGGTTTCTACAGTTTCCATCAGAAAACCTAAGAACACACCATCTAGACACATAAAAAAAAAGTCCTAGGAGACACTGATTTTGCAGGTAAGTACCAAAACAGTTCTTGCAATAGGACCACTGTTGTCAAAACAAATTAAATTGAGTTTAGAAATAAACTCTGAAAAACACGCTCACTTTGAAGAAATAAATTTGGGAATTTCTTTTTATGAAATTAAATATAATTGTCTTCACAGGAGTATATTAAACAGTTCCAGCTAAATAGTGGGAGTTTTGGTGGCTTTGTTTGTTTTCTGTTGGTTTGCTTTGTTTTGATTTTATTTAATTTGGTTTAGTATCCTAGTTGCAATATTGTACCATATAAATATATTTTTATTCTAGAGCATACTTTGACTTATTAAGCCTGGCATTAAATTTATAACAAGATGCAATATATCTAATTCAAGAGGGCTCAGAGTTCCCTGTATTACTTATTAATATGTTAAGTGAATGTTTGGACAATTGATTTCAACTAGGTTTTGTGACTAAAATATGTGACAATACAATTTTCAAATTACATAGCCCATTTGTCATAAGTACTGTTCTAATTTCTATAGGTGTTAACAAATTAAGCAAAAAAAAAAAAGCTATACTGACTAAATAAAGAATAAAACCACTGTTTTTCACACACAATAGTAGAAAATGCTACTGTCTCTCCCCAGTTCTGGTAGAAAGTGAGCATAAACACCTCTTAGAAACAACAAGGGAAAAATAATAAACACAAAGAGAAACACACACAATCTATCTATAGCTATATCATTTATATCTCTGTATCTATACCTGTATCTATATCTGTACATCTCTATCTACATCTCTACCTATCTCCTGGGTTAGTGCAAATAACTCCTCACATCACAGCTGTATTGGTAAGTGCAATGGAGGGCACGTGCTGAGGACACCAGTGCGAAACACCAGAGATGCAGCCAAGGCAGAGGAAGGCAAGCGGGAGCGAACTGCAGCAGCGATACTGTTGTAACAGCTTTCATAAGTGAAGGCAGAAACAGGAGAAGCTGTGCAGGGGCAGCTTAATGCCAATTCATACAGTGTCCTGAGCTGGTACCAAAAGGGAAGGGTGGGTTTTAGAAGGAAAGGATCAAGAAATAGAGACCTCCCTAGATGGGAGAAGAGCAGGTCCATGGGGGAAAGGAGGCAATGGATTGAAATCTCTTCTCTGTGTTACAGAAACACGTTGCATGCTCAGTAAAGGGAAGTACAGACGAGTTTTGCTCTGCCGGGCAAAGGACTGGTGTCCTTCGGCACAGGCTGGCACGTCCACTCATGGGCCCCAATGTCAAGAGGTCTTGCAAAAGGATCTAGATAGACTGGAGCATTGGGCAATCATCAGTGGCATGAAAGCGAACAAGAGCAGATGCTAAATTCTGAACCCAGGATGGAGGAGTGCCAGCCACAAGTGCAAACCGGAGGAGGGGTGTTTGGAGAGCAGCCCTGCAGAAAGGGATCTGGAGGTGCTGTTTGGCACGCCATTCCCAACCGCAACCCTCCCCCAAGTGCTGGCTTTTAAAGATGGCTGAGTTGTGTCTTTTGGACAAACAGAACCAAACATAAGAGCCTGAGAACAGCAGCGCTCCATCAGGAGTCCATCTGGCCCAATACTCTCTCTCCAGTGGCACCCCATACAAGTCTGAAGGAGAGTATATGAGGAGCGCAGGTCTGCTTCTGTCAGGGTCCAGAGGGTGTTCATAGGCCTCAATGCCTGGGACTGGCCTCCCTTGGGACCTGGCACTGCAGATAGCACCTCAGACCTAGGTCACAGCTTGTCAAGCAGAACTATACGCATAACATATCATAGCTGTTCTGCTCTATTCTGTTCCGTTACGTTTCATTTCCTGCACTCATGATGAGTTGTATAACGATGAGACCATTATTTATCTGAAATGCCAACGTGTTTTCATCACCAAAAGCACTTTCAAAGACACAAATCAGACACAAATCAGGTTGCAGGTGGAAAGAGTATTTTATTAATTTCTAAATAAAGTTATTTTATTTACCTTAGTTTAGTTTATCTTAGTTAATTTTAGTCTAGTTTAGCTTAGATTGTATTTTCTAAAAAGCATTAACCCGATGCACACACGTAGCCAGCAGCAGGCTTACGCAGCCTTCAGTTTAGCTTGGAAAAACCCTCCCTTGCAGCCTAACAAAGGAAGGCTGGGGCAGGAGCGGTGCCGTGGTGGGGCGAGAGCAGTGCAAGAACCCAGCCAGAATGGGCCAGGGAAGACCTGACAAGGGGGGGTGCTCAATGCAACAGAGAGAAGCAGCAAGTCCCGGGGCCACACTGGGGCCACCCTGGGAGTGCAGAAGGCTTCCTCCCCTCCCATGCAGGGCACGAGGGCCACCTGCGTGGAGCACGAGCAGCTGCCTTTGGGCTACAGTAGCCCAAAGGAGCCCCATGAAGGGGCTGTGCTCGGCTGCGGAGGAGGCAAAAAACCCCGGGGACACTTGCTAGTCCACCTGGGGGCAAAAAAGCCTTCCCCCCCCAGCTGCAGGACACGAGGGGCCACCTTCGTGGTGCATGAGCACCAGGCGA